>JAKSZP010015064.1:0-50450 GCA_022478985.1 Massospora cicadina
GGGTTACCTAGTGGTATTGAGAAAGAGGCCTGCTGACATCCTGATTAGGGGTGCTTCATTTACTTCAATTGATGCTAAAATTTCACAGAAGGTGTATTTCGTCAGCAGTATGACAAAACTGAAATCCAGAAGATTCTAGGTCAATTTTTTATGCTTTTATCGCAATTTTTGCACCTGAAATACTCCTGATTTTGAGAGTATCTTGCAACTAATAAACCTAAGAAAAGGTTTCAGTTGTATCAGTTCAAGGGCTTAACTGAGGTGGTAAAATATCTGTTGTAATTTTGTGCTGAAATGTGGCCAGGAGATGCCTTAGAGGTATAAATACCGGCACCTGGCTTAATGACCATTATCTAATAATTAGCTTCTAATAAAAGTTGTATTTATTTTATTTTTTTCCAGGTTTTATCCAAATATTAATCTTTGAGAAGTGTTTACAAACTGGAAGGACCAAATCCCCAGTTTGTATTGAAGCCTGCCTTGGAAGAAGTTCCTGAACATTAAGGGAAAATTACACCTAAAATCAACTGGAATAGTTGAGGTGAATTTAATAGGCCTAGTGAGTTTTTGAACGGTCCAAATACCATAAACTACAGGCACTATTGAGGATCAACCATCAGAACTTTAGCCCAAATAGACATGCAGGATAATAAAAAATAAGCGATCAATCCTCAGATTTTGACAAATGGGCAGAATATTTGCTCATACTACTCCAATGAGTTATGTCCTTGGCTGACCACCAATAACGCTGAAAAGCCTCGTTTTAGACTTGTCCAGACAAGATGCACAATCCACCAAGTATAAACATTCATACATCAAATATTGGAAGTTGGCCTTGCACATCATTTATCTCTTGATTTTTTAGTTTCCTGATCCTTCAGTGACGCGTCTTTAACCTATGCAATTTAAAAAGAGAAAGGGGCTTTTCTCATGACACCTGGGCCAGTCACCCTTGGAAAAAAATCTCGCGCAAAAGTCTAATAAATTTACTAAATGCTTCCTTAGAAAGGGCCATGATTCATTTTTTTATATGGGTACAGCCAGAGTTTCCTACCTCTTTCCATGAATGCCATTGATACCTGCACTTCTTCATGCATAAAAAATTCAAGAAAGCCCTATCTTCAACACAGTTACATCATGTTAATACTATACCTTCCCTCTTGAGACCATAGCCCCTTGCTGGGGCTCCAAAAGACTGAAATATTTCGAATTCATCATATATAAATCAAGGTTTTCTTTGGTGTGCCGCAAACGCATTAGGAAACACTACCACGTTAGACCTTATGATAGACAAGATGGGTGATACCAGTCCCTGTTTTATGTACTTTGTCTGGAATTCATAATATAGCCTCTGATCACTGTCCCTATGACACTTGTTGTTAACAACATCCCATATCCTCAAAAAAGCACTGATAGGGAGGCTAATGCTTGGCAAAACTCGCTATTAAAGCTCATGATCCAAAAAGTTGTTTAAAATAAACATGAAAGACCATTACTGTAATATAGATGTTTTATTTGCAATAGACTTTTTATTGAAGCTGTAGAAGACAAAATTAGAGCTTTGTGGTTCTAATTCCCTTCTAAAATACTATCTCTCAAGAGTTATATAAGCTTATGATAAAATAAGATTCTGAAGAACACCCAAATCATCAAATTGTGCAATGATATGCTCCAACTAACAATTATTCAAATTTTCTGAAGTACAAGAAAATCCAACAGAAAATGATCAAATTTTGCAACCCTGATTTCCTCAAACTCTCATTTCTACAACTTGACTTGTTTGCTTTTGAGTATGACTAAAACCTTTTTCGATTCTAATTTATATCAAGATATTTTTAACCAGAGAAACTCTGAGAAAGGTTCCTTGATATGTGTTAGCATTTCATGAATCAGTTCAATGTGACAATCATGATGTGCCTGACCTGTTACAATTGTCCACAAGGGCGTTTGCTGTGGCCTTGCACCGGCCTACTGTAGTATAAATAAGAAACAAAAAATAAGTGTGGTCAAATTTAATCATTTCGTTAATAGAACAAATGATAAGAACTGCTTTCTTAGCCTTTTGACGCTTATATACTCTAGTGTATCAGTTTATAAACTGGGTTAGCATAGCAGCTGTCCGCGCATATGGCATTAGAACAATGACAGGGTCTTCAGGGTCTGATAAGGGCTGTACATCTGAGAGCTCTTTATACATTGGCTTTAGCTTGTTCTATCCTTCAACATAGTTAACCTGTAATATGTGGTAAGCTGTGATTACTGACCTGTGGGTTTAGAGGTATTTAAATTATTCCTAAGACTCTTTTTAGATTCTTCACATGGGTCGAAACCTTTAGAGTGTGAAGAGTTTCATATGAACCAAGATTTGTTATTTGGCAATATGGGAAGGAATATAGCAAGCATTTGAGAAGTAACAAAAATCTTTTTTGGGGGCAATTAATCCAATAAATTTGTATTCTGTCTCACAACTTTCATTTTGTAGTTGGGTTACTATGTTAAATCTTGAGCAAGCAAAGAGAAAACTGGGCTGTATGTGCAAAAGTTTAAGCACCTCTATCAAAGCTCCAGACTGCAATGCGACATTATATCCTTATGAGATTTCACATAATAGTTAGGAGAGGATATTGTGTGTCCTGCTGGGTAATTGTCAGTATTCTCCCTATGAAAGGTGGAAGCCTTATCCCAGGGGGAAGATTGGCATAAAATGCTATGCAAGACTTGGCTTTTGAGATATTTAAATATTCTGATAAGTCACAAATCAAGGCTCAATCATAATTCATTGGATTGTAAATGAATTATGGGAATTACTTGAATTAATCAAATTAGGTTAATTAGCCTTAAAACTTTATGCTCAAATATTTTACCTAATTCTGAGGCCACAATTAAATGACATCATCATTGGTTGCTCAAAGATCCTTATACCATTTGTTATATAATTAGAGATATGGTTAATATTTGCTGGAAGGGTTGCACAGGGTTGAGCCCACTGAGCAACGGACAAACATTAAGGAGATTGTTGGTCTGCAAGACGAACTTAATAGAATTATAGAATGTGAGGCAATCGCCTTGACCACATTACTTTGTTAAAATTAATATATCTAACAGACCCATTCTGCTTGCACTTCCCTCTTTCTATCAACTCTCTTTTCCTATCAAAAACAACCTCTCTTTTTGTCTTCTAATCCCACTCATATCTTTGCCACTTTGGTCAGTTATGACCCTTCAGCTTAGCTATTAATGATTTTATGGAATTTGTCTTTCTCCGCCTCATCATTGAGGCTCCAGCCAGAATTCACTCTACATGCTGAACTAATATCACCTCTATTGACTTGCTTCAAATTGACATAATTGACTATCCAAGTTTGAAGCCCATTCAGCAATTAAAATATAATCTGTCAAACTTAATATGACTTATCTACCAGTCATACCAATTTCTCAACATCCTCATCAGATTCTCATTCTGGATTCTAGAAAGTTGGACATAAACCTGGACTATTGGAAGAGCTCCTACTTGAACTGATACCATTTTACTAATGCACAAAACTATCACCATGAGATTAAGGAGATCAGCTACCTACCAGGTAAAATGAGATGATGGACAAATCACTCAAGAATCAAGAATGGTTGATGACTAACTCTTTGCCATTTCCAGTAATCATTATATCACCTTTTTTAACAACAAAAATAGAAATTTTACTCTCTTATATTTAACAAAGTACTTTTTCAGAGGGATTTATTAGTTGACTTATAACTATTTAAGGTCTTATTTTATTATAATAATTTAAGTCTTGTCCATTGGTACATCTTATGAAGTCCCTATTCTCTTGGTTGACTATGATGAACTAAGCCTCTTGCAATCAGCCACTATTTTGGCTCCCCAATGATGGCACCTGCAAGCGCATCAGGCAGAAGCAAGTCTGGTGCTCACTAAAGGGGCGCTTCCAAGACGCACACTGAGGAGATACCTTCAGCCTTAGATGAAAAGAAAATAACTACAGTCAGCACTTTCAGATCCTGATCTTTTGGCATACCTCCTCTGGAATGGATCAAGACACAGTAGCTATGGGGAACAACTTTCTAAAGAAATACTTTTGGTGTGTGCCTGAATACTTCATATACTTCCAAACTCCCAATCAGCTAACCCTTTTCTTGACCTGTTAAGAACTCCTGAATAAATTGAAAGAGATGTTTTTGAGCAAAAATGCAGCAACATAAGAAAAAATATTATTGAAGGCTATACTTAAAAAACGAGGATTAAGCACTATATTATAAGATGTGGGATAATAGGAGAAAGGAAACCTTTGAAGAATTTACTCAGGGGAATTAATATTGGACACTAGAACCTGTTTACTGCAATGAAAATTCCTGTATAAACATCTTTCAGCTTTAATTAAAATAAGAGGAAATTATTCAAGTTACAACTAATCCTCCAGTCAAAGGATGAAGATTAAATCAATTGGAATGCTCATAGTAAAAAACAAATGATTTTTGTATTACCAATAATATTTATTTAGGCAACTCAAAACAAAGTCCATATTTCAATGTAGTTCCCACTCTGCTGTTTCAAAGCATAAAATGGAAAATAAGCTCGTTGGACGTTGGGACCCAAAAGTATCAAACGGCAAAATCAAACTTGGCCAACGAGCATCAACAGAACTATTAAACCAAAAAATTAGGGCAAGTTGAGAGCTAGTTTTTAAACTTGATGTTGGCATCAAACTTTAAGAGCTCATGTAAGTTCTAAATACCACCAGCGCATTGAAATGCCAAAAGCGCTGGGCAAATACCTGGGAATTATTTTTTCTCAAGTAGTGACAAGCTCAATGATTCCTCACTGGAAAGTGTTGAAGTCAGCGCGGAGGCGCCAGATCTCAACTGCACAGATTATTCACCAAACAATAAGGCACTGTTTGATGACAGTAGCCATAACCAAAAAAAACAAAAGCGTAATCTACAATAATAAGCTGCTTGTTAATGGAACAAAGATTACTGTAGTATCAGGTACTGCCAGAGGCTCTAGGGCTTGATCAACTTTTCGTCCTACTAGGCGCTCTCAACTCTTTACAATAAAAATATCCCCTCAATTGGCACTCCTCGTCAGATAAGTTGGTTCTACCAGATTTCTCATTGGCGCTTTCCTTTTTACTAAATGACGCTCCTAATTTTGGCATACAAAAATGATCATATCCAAATTGGGTCACAAAGCAAAACTTAAGGCTTGGATAATTTTTCCCTGAAAAAGGCATTCTGCCAGATATAGTTGAATTACTGGTGAACAGCCTCTATAAAATCAAATACCCTGTTATTTCTAGTTTTACATTGGCACAGGGGAGCGGAATAGAATTGTTTTGCAAACTAAGATAAGAGGCAATAGAGTATCACAGCCACAGCTTTGGAGGCCAATGGAGTTAGGGAGTGAGGATTATGCCAGCATGGTGTCAAGAATTCACCAAATAGTAAGGTATTATTTTAGGCCACTACTTATAAATGCTTAGGCACTGAAGCATAATAACAACTAGCTCAATCAAATCTGCTATCTGTTACTAGTTGAATTATGACATTAAATATTATATATAGATAATATAGCCAAATGGTTTGTCAAACCATTTACAACAGCAAGTCTGTCGCTAATTTTTCAACGGCTCTCCTACAAACATTGGTCCAGATATTGCTAAAAGGAATTATCAAGCTTACCTGATTCCACTCTCAACTTGGAATAACGCCAGCTCTGACAAACTGGAGCATACAATTAATATGAGTGGCCTGTGATCTAAGCTTAAGAAAATAATTGTTATCAAAAGTCAAGAACTTATATTGGAAAGGCAAACAGTTGTCCAGCCAGCAAGGCACCGCCTATCAATAATTCACCTGAACCAAAATTTTCCCAAAGTTGGGAACAAGGTTGTCAGCTCAGATGAGCTGTGCCCCACAGGTTACACCAAGATGAACCACCACACCGTTAACTACCTTAAGCTCAAAGATCCACTCATCTGAAAGCTCAAGTCCTCAGTTGACCTCAACTTTCAATCTCACATCTCTTAAGATTCCACCACAAACTCCTTCAGCTTGAGGAGATTGAGTTAGTCCTATTATAAGATTTGGAGAGAAACTTATCAAGACCTGCTGCACTGTGAATTCAGTCTTAAAAATGCCCTGAAAATCATTACAAGGTTTACTATGACGCCATCATCAACATCTCCCGTGCCATGCATCAGTTTAAGGATTGGGATTGAGGTGAAGGTCCAGTGAATATTATAAACATCCATGAGATAATGGACTTTGGGTTTTTCAACCCAGCGCCACACCACTGTACCATGTTCTCTCGCCTGTTTGCCAGTAGAACTGATGGCCACCAGACTTTGTACAACTTATTTGTCCTTGGGTGCAAATAGAGGCCATCTCATACCTGGTTCCAGGATGATCTCATCAGCTATATGTGCCTCAAGCACGCCGTTGTCATCCATTTCCAGCTAACTACAAACATAAATCGTGCCATCCTGACTCAGCTACTCTGACGGTATACCCTTGAAACTCCATACTACCTTGCCAGTTTTTCCCAAAGCACCTTCTTAGCTCGCCATCAATACAGAACCTCATGCAAAAGCCCCTCACTTCCTGCCACAATGCAAGCAAGATCACTAAGGAGTCTGAAAGCTCTGAGGCTGCTAAACTACATTCTTTAAACCTACTGTTGTTATACTCTTCTGATGGCAATTACATGGCCTAGACTCTCCTTAATATAAAGACCCAGTGTAGCCTCTTTACACAAACTGAGCTGTCTCAAACCTTGACTGACCATCATCAGATGAACATTTTTGCAGTTCAAGCAAAAATGCATTGGTCAAATGAACCCATTAAGTTACTCAGCCAATTACCAACAAAAGTACACCACTACTACTTCAAATTTTTGGTCATTTCAAAGAGGATTGAGACAAACTTTACTTGGACAAGGCTTGAAGGGGCTCTGTCAGGATTCACCCAATGCAAGGTGGAATCCTTGCTTGTGGAGAAGATCAACATATACTTCTATGTGGGACTTGACTTTTGAACTATTCAAATATTCTGATAAGTCTCAAATCAAGGCTTGCTCTCACATCATTGGGTTTATCTTGTATTTGAGGAATTACTTAAATTACTCAAAATTTGGTTAATAAGCATTACAACTTTATGCTCAAATATTTACCTAATTCTGAGGCCACATTCACACTACTCCATCATCTGTGTCCCAAAACCTTCCAATATCTTCATCAGCTGTCTATTCTGATATCTTGCAAGTTGGACCTCTAAACCTGGACTATTGGAAGAGCTCCTACTTGAGGTAATACCAATTTAACTAATGCTATGAAACTATCACAGGAGTTCAATAAGCTCAGCTGACCTTCCAGGTGGAACAAGATGGTGGAAAATCTACTCAAGGATCAAGAATGATTGATTAATAACTCTGTCATTTCCAGTAATCGTGAGTCCACCTTTTCTTTCAACAGAACTATAAATTAGTACTGTCTTATATTTAACAAAGTACTTTTTCAGCGGAATTTATTATTGATCTTATTTTTAATTTTAGATCTTATTTTATTCTAATGAATAAATTCTCATCCATTTCTGCATCTTAAAACCCTTTGCTCTTTTGGCTATTTGTGATGAACAAAGCTTCCTACAATCAGCCACTATGTTATTCTCCCCGGTGATGGCACCTGCAAGTGCATCAGGAAGAAGCAAAACAGTATAATGAGGTGAGGTGTCTCTATAATTTAGAAAACTGCTATAGTTGACAATCTGGATAGGAAATTTCACCAAAGTTTTCTCTTAAAGTAGAACTACCTGATGTGCTTTTTATAAAGCCATAGTACCTAGAATTGTAATCTTAGTTATTTTATATACATAATAATAATAATAACGGGATTTTAAAATATAAGTTTGAATGGAATATATAATAAAAGTAAACAAATGCCATACCAGTAGCAGGGTCTGATTTATTTTTTGTTGGGAGAAGGGTAACTAAACTGCAATTATTAAGTTCAAACACCAATTTTCAATTGGATAATTTTTGGGAGATATTGTTTTGACAAGCTTTCACAAAAAATCAGCTGAGATTTACACATTATTCTCAAGCTGTCTTAGTAAGCTCCAATATTACAGATTTTTTTGACATTTTTGGAATTTAATAATAGTTTAATCCTCATTTCAAACTTTTCTTTTTGGCTTTTTTCTTTATTTTGACTAAATAGATGCATTATATCATCTGGCATCCCCAGGGGAAAAAAATTTCTATTCAAGTTGGCCCTGATTGAGACACCTGTTAATGATGGGAGTAGTAAAGTTGCTTTGATATTCATAATTTTCTAGATCTTAGCATTCTTGTCTGATTTTCTCCAATTAATACTCTGCAGATTCTTAAAACACTTTTGGTTTCAACTTGGAAGTAGATGGTTGAAGAAGCATGGGAGCAGGGAGGAGCAGCAGATAACCATCTCTTATCTAAGGTTTGCCCTAGGGCAGCAATCTGGGTAATTGACAGGGTCCTAGGATTTAAACCCCTTTTAGTACTGAAAGGGTGCATCACCCAGCCCAACTGAATATCAGGAGCCATAGGCCTTACAATTTTACTCAGGTTTATTATGCAAATGATAAATATAATTTATAATTATTAGCATTATATACAAAGGTATGTTTAACTTTTAACAAAACTAGATCATTTTAGAAACTCTTATAAATTTATAGTTATAGTTCCACAGAAATACAGATTTTTCTACTTACTGCTTAATATAATGTACATTAGTAGGCATATTTTATAGATTAAATTTTATGACCCAGCATCTAAAACTTTGTTATGATTACTTTAGAGGCTAAACTCTAAATTTTTGTATTGAAAATATAACTTACTATTACATTTCAAAACATTGTTCTTATATCTTATTGTATATAAAATATATCATGTATATAATTTCATATATAACTAATCACTATTTCACAAAATGAATCATACTATTGATAAAAATAAGTTTAGACACATGTTTTGCTATATAAGCTATTAGTGAGTAGGCTTACTTTATTAGATGTACTATGTAACTGCATGTTCTGATAGCACGCTTATGTAAGATTTTAAATAAATTGTAACAGCCCCCTAATTGCTTATTTTTTATAATATATCTTTATAAAAAAGAAATTAGATATAAGTAGTAATTTTAATATATTTTAAATTTTTTTAATTTTATTTGAGGTACGCCAACCAGGAGATGGACATTACCAATGCTCACAGAGCAAACAAAAAAAAACTAAAAACGAATGGAACAACAAAGCAAAACCTCCAATCAGACAGGGAGCGGAGTACTGGTGACCCACCATGGCAGAGGGGGATGGAGGGTCAGGCAGCTCATCTTCAGGCTTATCCTTCATGAAAGGTGTGTATTGGTTGAAGAAGCAGATTAAAGCTGAGAGCAAAGGCGTTGAGGTATCAGCGGGGTGGTTTGGAAGAGTGTGATATAATGGATGCTTACCTCAATATGAGCTTGGAAGACAGTCTCAACTAACTCCATAACATGATGTTCAGCCTGAAGGCGGGCATCCAGGAGTTAAGCCAAACTGGTTATTTTGTTGAGTGATTTTATAAATTAGGTAAATGCTGCTAGTTTTGCAACATGCATGAAAGCATCATCAGCATCATTGGCCAATTTGGTGATTTCCTCCCGTGCTACTTTGGGGAAATCAGGGGGGAATTTGATTGTGCTCAGCCATTCATGGAATTGATAAAATGATTGTGCCACTGCTTTGTGGAGGTGGTGGCAATGGAGCGAGGCCACCACTGCTAAGGCAAGCTGGTGATCACTTTGGAAGGGGATGGCATTGGGTTTAGGAACATAGCGTCTGGGTGGGAGGTTTATGTCAAAATCAGAATTATAAAATTTGGCCCATTCATATCCATCTGGGCCATTTTCACCTGATTTGGCATCCTCATCTGTGGCGATTTCACCTGATTCATCAACCTTGTCTGATAGGTCCCAAGGATTCTGGTTCACTTGAGCTGGGGAGACATAATTTTGGTGGGTGGTAGTAGGCGAATGGGTGGATGCTGCTATGTGAAAGGTGGTACAAGCCTGACTCTAAATGGTTGGGTTGAACACATGGTGGTGAGTGTGGCTGAAGGTTTTGGTGGGGCTGATTTCTTGTGGCGGCCCATCAAATGAGAACATTGGGTGGGAGAAGGCAACAAAACACCCCATTCATATGTCAAAAAAAGAGGTCAGAAATAGCAACAGGTGAAGTGGCATGGTGGCAGGACTTTTTAGAGTGGTTAAGCTTAAAACAGAGGGGCTAATCTGTTGACCGCTATTGACACAAGCCCAAAAGAAATGCTCCAATGCTTCAGCAATGCAAACATGCGAGGATTTATTGGGCAATGGCAGAGTGATTTGGGACGATGGTGGCAGTGGCTAAAGGGGCATTAAGGCGGTCTGCACCAGAAGGAACGGTGAAGCCTTGGTTGGACTGAGTGCCAAAAGCCAAAAGCCCTGACAGCAACTTGTCATACAAAATTTGGGGCTGGAGATGTGAAGAAAGGTTAGCAGATGACATCACTAGTGTGATATCATCAAGGAGACAAGTTCAGGTAGTATAGATGGGTATTTTATAATGGAGGAGTCAACGCCGCCACTGCAGCATCCTTCTCCATTTGGAATAATATGTCAAAATATCCCTTAGAGGGTGGAAATCAATAAACCCAGCCAGCGCAAAGGCAGCAGTGGCAAGTTTGATTATTGCTTTGTTGGCATATGGGAATAAACGCCTGTAGTTGACATGAAGGCAAAACAGAATGGTGGATCTAAGGAGGGCAAGAGGATGAGGGAGAGTTGGGTGTATGTGCGCAAGGTAAAGTGCCAAGTCCCATCAGAGGGACAAAGCGGCCAGTAGAGTTTGGTGGACTATTTAAGCCTGTCTGAATGCATTACTCTGCAGGGTGAAAAACGCTGGTATTTGGATTACCGCTGTCCCACACTGGGGGCAGCAGTGAGTGGATCCAAGGACATAAATTGGAAAAACTGACTCAGCAAGGTGGCATTGGAAAATTTTTTGTTTTTTTAAAATTGCTCAAAAGTGATGTTGATCAGAAAGAAAAACTTCTATGATTTTAATATACAATATAATAAAATAACTTATATTTGGACCTTCTTTATATTGAGATTGCTAGTAAAGGACTTCTTTAGTTTTAATCAAGAAAATCTAATTTTATTTATAAAGATTGAAACCTAAAAAACAGAAGTGAGTGAAATATATCAGCTGAAAATATACCATTCATTAAATTTATTATATCTATGTTATGTATCTGCTATGCTTTATTAGTAGAGTGTAGCTTTAAGTTGCTATATATAAATTGATTATATTATACTATCAACTAAAAATAATGTTTAAAAAAATTTTAATTTCTCAGAAATAGTTTGAGAAAACTTATCTGTAGTACAGGTTTATTTTAGTGCAACCATGAGAATTAGTTTTGTGAAATAAAAATGTGTTTTTATCAAATATAAGTTTTATGACCCTCATATATATGAAGTTCTAATTATAGGTTGATCTATATAATAATAGAATCTTAACATTGCACCAAAGTAAGGGGAGGAAGGTGAGTCACTAGGACGTACAGCTGCCAACCTGAAAATTTCAGGTTCAATTCCTGCACTTCACATATTATTTGAGGTGCCAGCCAAAGTAAGTTATTAGCAGTTAGTAGGTCTATTACACAAAAACTTTACCCATGATGTAACCAGAAAAATTTGAGTCCCAATCCAGAAATGGAAAGACTTTTTGATGTTGACCCTGGTCAGGTTTCATGTCAAAGTTTTCTTACTTTTGGTAATGTCCATCCCCAAATCAGCTTGCATCAAACAACATTGCACCAAAGTGATTACATATCTCTAAATATGTATACATAATAGAAAATGTCTCTAGCTAGTTACTTAAAATAATTATGTAATATAAGCTCATTTATAACCTAAGTTTGAAAAAAGGAGAATGTTCTCAATTTGTTGTATATTATATTCTATTTTTGTTCATGCATTATTCCAAAACTACTTGACCAATTTAGATGAATTTTTTTATTGAAAGAGGATGGTTCCCTGGGAACTCATACTTATTTTGTAAGGATTGGTCCAGTATATGACCAGCAACTTAGTTTTGACATGTATACGTCTTATGGCTGGTGATAAGTTCAAAATCCAAGGTATGAATGATGTCATAGTGTGATGAGCCTATAGCACTGTAGATGACTATTGTTTTATAGTTTGTAATTTGTCCAATCAAATCAATTAAATAAATAGAATATATTAAGTATTATTAATGGTCATTAGTAAGTTTAGTATGTCATTAGTACAACCAAATCAACTAAACTTATAAATTACATTAGTATTGTAGATGGTCATTGTTAATTTTAGTATGAGATAGACCCATTAAATTACCTTAACAAATAGGTTAGATTAAGTATTGCAAATGACCTTTTTTATTGGAATATATTATTAGACCAATCAAATTGAAGAAGTAAATATAACTTTTACACAAAGTCACTGTACTGATTGAATCACCCATATAAAACACTTAGCAAAAAATTATATTGATTCTAATTAAAATCTTAAATACCAAGGTTGGTTAGCCGAGCGGGTAAAACTGCTTCCACCCCTAGTTATGGTTTTGAGTTCGAAACCTGTACTGGCTAGAAAACATTCTCGGTGTGGTATATTTGTCCCAAGGTCGACCCACCTCAAACAATAAATTCCTAAATACCATTTTTAAATATTATAAATTATTTTTACATTATTTATGATTGAAAAAATCCAGTCTATTTTTTTTAGTACTAGATGGTCCCAACCCGAGGGGGATTCATCGATGTAAAATCCAGTCTATTTTAGTTCTCCTGATCTATATGAATTATGGTAAGGTTCTGTTATTTTTGGTGCATTTGTTAGGTAAGTTATAGAAAAAATACTTACATATATAAGCAATAATTTTTTATAGAATTATCTAAAAACACTTTTAAATAGAAGCTAACTGATTAAAATAATTAAAATAGTTTATAATCTATAAGCCATTTGGTTAATGTTGCTCGCCATTTAAGCATAAGCTAATCTAACCAATCACTTAGGAAATTTAAATATCTTAGTTGTCTTCTTTTACAGTTAAATTATAAACATAATAATAATATCATAGAATTACAGCAGTTGAGATGTTACAGAAGATAGAAGGTTACCCAACTAAGACATATACATGGCTTTAGCTTTTACCATAAGGCAAAAGTTATACTCTTTGTTCTAGGTATTTCATATATAATTCACAGTGCACATCACAAAATATATAAAATCTTTTCTTATAATCATATGTTTTTAAATGATAGCCTTTTCTTGCTGTTTGTTACACACATTTGTTAAAATTTTAACTTTATTTGAGGTACGCTGACCAGGGGATGGACATTATCAAAGCTCAAAGAGCTAAAAAAATGAACAAACAGAACTACCCAATCAGAATATTTTGACTGGCCAAAATGAGCAAGTGAAACACAGCTGAATTAGAATACAAACAACCAGGTGGTACAGTGACGAGTTGCTAAACCCACCATGGAGGAAGGGGATGGGGGATTGGGTGGCTCATCCTCAATATCAGAGTCTTCCTCATAAGCAAGAGTGCAGGCCAAGGCAGAGAGCAATGGCGTGGGGTGATCAGCAACATGGGGAACGAGTTGGCTGATGGTCAGTTGGTCATCAAAAGTACCTGCATCAAAAATTGCACCTAAGTATTTGTTTTTTTAGTACTAGATGGTTGCACCTAAGTATTTGGAAAAGCAGTTCTCTGCACGAAGGCGGATGGAAGGAATATGGGATAATAAAGCAATGGTGGCTCAGGTGACTTTTGGCTTGGCCTGCAAAGCAATAATTATTTTCTGGATGGCGGCATTTGTTTGTTTGTGGAGATTTAGGATGTCACATTTGCCCTGAGGGGCTATGGTTGGAGCGATAATGGGAGGAGGTAGATTCTTGGCGAGTATTGCTACTGATGAATCAACCATCTCATGGATGGCACTATCATATGGGTGATCAGCTGCAGCAATAATGATCTGGTGTTCAGATAGGAACACAAGGGCGTTCAGCTGGGGGGCATAAAAACGCTGAGGGATCTGAATAGGGTGCTGTACCTGGATAAATTCTTCAATTTGGGTTTTCAAGTCATCAATTACATTGCACAATTCATTGGTTTCATCCAATGAAGTCCATGGGTTCAAGTCATAATGGATATTGGGATTAATGAATTGATGGGCTGTGGCTGGTGATTAAAGAATAGTGTGGGAAAGAACTGTTGTCCAAGATAATTACTGATTGGTTGAGGCGCAGATGGCACTGGACTGAGTAGGAAGCTGATTGGCAGCTGCGGGCACAATAGTGGCAGCAGACTTTGGGGGAGGGGGGAAGGATTGTACCCCATACCAGAAAGGCAGTGTGATGTGTGGCCAATTGAAGGCCAGATGTAGATAACACAGGTCTGGCGGAAGCAATAAGAGAGGGCATTTTGCTTTGAGTGATCCAACTCAAAGCAGAATCAACATATGGTCTGCCCAACCTCAGTGTGGGCCCAAAATGGGTGGTTGGGGCAGAGGGAATGACAGTGCTGGGGAATTGAAGAAGCAATTTTATTGAAATTTGGGTTAATAGTGGCGAATGCCCAAGGACCAGTGAGGCAAGCGGCCCTATTGTGGACCACAGACTGAAGGTTTGGATTGGAGCCATACACTGTTAAACCTTCCATCAACTCCTGATGGAGCACTGCGGGGGAAGGTGAGTGGGCAACCCTGAAAACTGAACCACCATAGTGGTGTCAGGGGAAGCTAGGTGCACGTTGTGGGGATAGGGGTGACCTGTAAAATTAAGGTAATAGTGGCTGCAGTGGTGGCATCAGCTTTACAAGTGAAGCCTAGATCAAAATAACCCTTATAGGGGTGGAAATCTATAAAACAGGCTGGCAGCATCACTACCGGGGCTAATTTGATAATGTCTTTCTCTTCAAATGGGAACAATTTCCCATATTTGACCCAAAGGCCAAAACACAGCAGGAATTGGGGAGAACATGTGGGCTGTGAGGCACTGCCTGAGCACATGCCAGGTGGATGGCGCAATCCTTTGGCAGAATGAACTGGCCCAATGATTTAGTGGGACTAGATAAACCAATCTAAGAGCGTTTCCCACCAGATGGAAAACGCTGGCTAGGTTTTACCACTGCCCCACATGGGAGCAGCCAGCAGAAAATCTGAGGTCATTGGGGAGCAAATGGGGGAGGTAGGCATAGGCTAGTTAGACTTGGTTTACTTTTTTAATTAAAAATAGCTCAAAGTTACTCTGAGCAGAAAAAAACTTTTGTACTACACATTTTGCTTTTTTATTTGAGGTAGGCCAACCTTGGGAAAAATATACTGCATTAATAGAGAGGATAGGGTGTAGGAAGCGAAAATATAGGAGTGGAGGACAAAATTTAAGTACTGGGGGTAAAACCTTCCTGTGTGTGTTCTGATAGGCCAGGATTACATGATCTAACTTCATTGATTCACTTGGTCAGACCAAGGCATAGTGTACAAATCCACATGTATTGATATCCTTTTTTTTTAGTACTAGATCATGTATTGATATCCTCTTGGCACAAAAATGAAATTTCTGCCACAACAGGATTGGAACCCATGATGTGAGGGGTTATAGTGGGACGCCCTCCTGACTATGACACACCCCCTAAAATATTTGATGTGGGTCAACCTTGGGACAAATATACCACACCAAAATGTTTCTAGCCTGTACAGGTTTTGAACTCGAAACCTGCACTAGGATGGAAGCAGTTTTACCTGCCAGGCTAACCACCCTTATAAAAATATTTGAGGTGGGTCAATCGTGGGAAAAATATACCACACTGAGATTTTTCTAGCTGATACAGGTTTTAAACTCAAACCCTGCACTAGGATGGAAGCAGTTTTACCTGCCAGGCTAACTACCCTTTTAAAATATTTGAGGTGGGTCAACCTTGGGACAAATATATCACACTGAGAATTTTTCTAGCCAGTACAGGTTTCAAACACAAAACCTGCACTAGGGTGGAATCAATTTTACCTGCCAAGCTAAAAACCCTTAATGAATCTTATTTTGAGTTTGAGAGTCCTGTTAGACCTTTAGTGGTAATGATTTCTAATTCTGGAAATCCTGGATGGTCCTATTAGCTGCTTTCTGCCTTTTTAATCTGTCAATATTTATGGCTGAACCTGAGGTATTATAGCTTAGGTTTGGGTGTTCACTCCCCCTTAGTTCTATGTCAGTCTTATTATTATTGGCACGCTCCATGACACAGTCTATTATTGTACAGGTTGTTAATATCCCTGTTTTTGTTTGGTGGTGCTAGTTGCTTGTGATCATTTTTAATGTGGTGTTTTGTATTATTATTTATTTCATGGATGCTCTTATCTATAGTTGTGCATTCATGAGTCTGTATGTGGGTGAGTTTGTGATAGTAGTGCGCAGGGGACTGCTTGAACTGGTCTGTGCTATAGTATATAGTAACAGTTAAATTGAATGCTGTCATGAAAATGGCAGAAGAAGTTTAGAACGGCCTGCCAGTTAGGATGTATAAGCATACAAAAAGCAAACCAGAATGGCAGAGGCATTGCCAACACATATGACATTGTATGGAGCCATGAATTGGTAAATGATAAATCGTTGGTTAGGGCAATTGTGAATAGTAACCCAAAAATGAACCAAATGGAGACAAACCCAGACACTAGGGGTCTTGCTGCAGGGGGTGGTACCACAGATATAGTTTCTACAAGGTCACCGGTGGGTGGGTTCAATTCAACTGAGGAGACAAGGGGGCGGATCCTTGCTTGGAAATGGTAGATGTAAGGCCACAAGATCCCATTATATTGATGGCGGATATAAAAAATAAAGGGGTTGAATTGCCAGAAGTATCTGGCTTGCTGAATCCAGTTGACAATGGTGGGGCCATACTAACCATAAGTACTGGTAAAGCCCATCCAGTATAGGGACTGATAGGCCACCAGAGTAAAGCCATTGGAAATGCGGCCAGAAGGATATTAATAAAGTCGAAAATTGATAGTTTTTAGTGGCAAATTTTATTTAAAGGAAGATGAATAAAATTGAACAACAATTTTCTCAGTGTAATGCAACTGATTAAATAGTGGTCAATTGATGTGGGAACAAGCAGGGATTGGGTCCCTTAAGTTTGACCTAACAGGTGAATTATTTAGGGATGGTGGCAGATAAGCTCAATAGGAACTGACATTGAATAATTTGGCAGCAGGCTGTGTCACTGTCAATTCAACCTCGAATGCCTAAACCAAGACTCAACTGCATTTTCAGCAGTTGGCACAACGGCATCTGGCCTGACAAGCAACGGGAATCCCCCAGGGCCACCCCATGTAGGGGCAGTCCCAATTGGTTGGGGATGGGTTTGGGATGCCCAACCTGCCCATGCCCAGTTGCTGGGCCATTTGTTTGGTCAAAAGCATTGCATTAGCCACAACTCCCAATTTGCTGGATAGGGGTTTTGAACTGTTGTTGATGGTTTCTGATGATGCTATCTGCACATTGGGGATCATCCCCAACCATTTTGAGAGGGGGTTATTTTGATGATTGCACTGTTGAATGAATAAAAGCTGTTGGTGACTCCAGCCAATAATTCAATCTTCATCCCTCTTTGACTATGTGGATTCTGATTGTTGGGCTTGTTTTCAGTCGGTTTTGGACCAATTGACTTTGATTTGGAAATCTTGGTGCAGATTTCCCTGATCTGGCAGACAAGTTCAGCTGAGGTGAGCGTGGGCACTGGGGGAGGGATCAAAGAGGGAGAGCTGTTACCCATTACTCATCCACCATGTGGGTGAGGTCACCCTGGGTAATGAGGGGTACAGCCACCCTCTTTGGAACCTTTTTACTTGGGAATGGGAAAAGTGACCAATCCACACACAGGGGACATTCCCCGGGACTTACAAATGCATTCTATAGGTTTGATAAGATAAATACAAAATAAATTACTGATGATCAACTGAAACAGCTATAAAGATAATAATTGAGGCCTGTAAAGAGTTAAATAAAATTTTACTAATCTCATCTCAAAATGATATGATTTAAGCAATTTTTAATGGTCATGACATTTTATTGCATGTGTATTAATTGATTTTAAAATGCACCTAAAAGTATTTATATATATTATTATAAAATATATACTCAGTACTGTGTATTCTCAGCTTATTACCGTTTATACTTGGACCCAATCCAATATAAGCTTTAAACTTGTACCTTTGAGCAAAATTCTATAAGTCAGTTTGGAATATGGCACTGAATGCAAAAAGTTTATCAATTATTTATACAATTTAAAAAGACATCATAATTTTTAGTGTATTTTATTTGACTTTAAAAAAGAAGAAGGTTCTAATTTAACCTGTATGCACAATTTTTGTTTTATTTTCTGTGTTTATATGTGCATTACACTAAACTACTGGACCTACTTGGATAACTTTTTTAAAAAAAGAGGATATTCCAACTTAGGTACCATTTAAATTTTAGGATTGGTCTAGTACTTGACTAGTAATTATTTATTTATGTTAAAACTTGTCAAAAGCAATGGATTTCATTTGTGAGACTAGTTCATCACAAGATAAACTTAATTAGGGCATTGGTGAAGCAATAGATTTGAAGTAAATTTAGTTTTTATAAAAAACTTATAGAATTAATGGTGGTTGATGTGAGTCTAGTATTTTGGTAGATTAACATAAATAGGTTTACATTAATTAAACCTATTGACTTGATTAAGTAAACACCAAACTTCATAGTTTCATTAAATCTGGCAAATCAACTAAAAACCACTAACCACATAACCAAAACTAATAGAACTCATCCCATAAACCAATCATCTACTGTATACAGAAACTAGTGAATCTATTAAATTAACCAAATAACTACCAAATGCTTACTAATCCTATGATCCTAATAAATTTTAAATTAAATGTGAGGTATGATGACTTGGAGACAATACTGAACTGATTAATGGGGAATGAAAAGAATGGGAAAAGTGGATAAATCCTAGTAAACCTCCATGCATGGCGTTCTGATAGGCCAGGAACTCAACGGACTACCTTGATATTTGCTATCTCATTTCAGGGCATTGGTGTGCAACACCAACGCAGTCATAATTGTCCTCTACTTAAAGTTCATCTACTGGGATTGAACTCAGTATCAGATAGTTATTGAGTCAATACTCTACCACTGGGGTATCCTCCCCAATGAGTCTAATAAATTTATTAAATTGCTATCTATTTAATCAAAATTTTTGAGTCTAAAGTTTACTAAATAATAAAAAGCTTCTCAGCTAATATAAGAAAAATGTTATAAAGTTTGCAAATCTTTCATATATCATTGAAATGTTCTATATATAACTTTTAAGTATCTTTTTATAATTAAGAAAATGAAAACAGCCTAAGATAGTTCTTTTTTAGCACTAGTGGTGCCCAACCCAAAAGGGAGAGTTGTCATACATTTTTATTTGCAATTGAGCTAAACAAAGGGATTATCATAAATTTAAAAATCCTAATATGGTACCTCAGCTAACAGACTAGTAAGCTATATCAAAAGGCAAGGAAAGTTTGGGGAAACTTTTGTCTAGTGCCATTTTAGCTGATAAACTATGGTGGATAACATCATGGTAGGAGCATCAGCAACATGTGGCATAAGGAGATATAATTGTGGGTTTTCTTCATTTATGAGTCTGGCGGTATCCATCACCTCAACATATTGAGCAAGTTGATGATCAGCAAAAAAATGAGAGCTGGCACACAAGTGAATGACTTGATGCACTGGCAGGTTTGTGGATAATTGGGATCAAAAAGAGAAGCTTTTATCATGTCAATGTAAGTGCAGCTCACACCAAAAGTAAGCTCCTCAATTTCATATTTTTCATTTTCCTCAAAATCATGGGGGAAATTTAGGTCAGGAATACCTCCATGAGGGGTTCCATTAACCCATGAAGGGGCTGGTTAGTAGGGTGTTGACAAGGGCAGCTGCAGCCTCAACTGTCATTTTATGTATACTTTTTATAATTAGACAAACTGAGTTTTGCACAGAAATGGCAAGAGTGCAAATCAGGAGGATCAATAAAAAACTCATTCAAAGTGAAATCTGGATTAACATTAAATGTCCAGTCACTATCATCAATCCAGTTGAGACATTCAAATGGATTAAGTCCAGCCAATTCTGGGCTAGCCAACAGAATTGGAGCTTTGGCAGGAGCTGATTGGTTTCAGACCGTCAACCATGCCATCTCAGTCAAAACAGTCTCAGCCACATTTAGGTTCTATAATCCAGTCAAATTGTTCAAATTTTTAAAAAAATTAAATTTTGATTGGCTGCATCCATGTAATCAATGCTAGAATTTGCCAAGGTTGGGAGAGGGAGGATTGAGCCCCATAAAAATTGGGCTGAACCAGTTACCTACCCAATGCTGGAGGGAGGAGAGGTGGAAGCAGTGGAGGTGTAATCTGAAGGGCACTTGTGCTTTGAGTGATCAAGCTCAAAACACAAGGGGCAAATGGTGCAGCCATTCTCAATGCATGCCCAGAATGAGTGATCAGGGGTGGATATGATCACTGTGTAAGGGGGAATTGCAAGGCGGGTGTCATGATAAAATGGGTGGATTATTTCAAAGGTGCGCAGCCCTGCCAAATGATCCTCTCTATTCAGAACCATGAATTATAATATGGGGTCTGCACCATAAACAGCCAAACCCTCCATAAGCTTGTGGTTGAGGCATTCAGGGGATAGATGGGAGGGCAACCCAGAAAACTGGACCACCAAATTGACCTCATCTGAGAGCCAGGTTTGAATATTGGGTAGGAGGATTTTTGAAAAACTAACAGCAGCTTAGATGCTGCCATTGCATCAGCCCTAGAATGGAAGCTGAGGCCAAAATACCTCTTAAAGAGGTGGAAATCAATGAAGCTGGTGGGTTTAAACACCACTGTGGCCATCTCAATGATGGATACACTCATGTATGGGAAAAGATTCCATATTTGACCCAGAGGCTGAACTGCAGATTGCTCTGAGGGAGCACCAAAGGTCTCCAGAGCACTGCCTGGGAGCTTGTGAGATGTTGGCTCAAATCCTGAGGTGGGATATAATAACTAGTAGTATTTGGAGGGCTAGCAGAGACATCCTAGATGTGCTTTATAGGCAGCTGAAAAATACCAGAAGGTGGTGCACCACTACCCCATACCAGGGCAGCAGGTGCCAATTGTATTGGCATTGATAAGCTTTTAATTGATTGAGTGGTTGTTTTTCTATTTTATTTTATAAAAATTTGAATTTGGCTTCAATTTAGTTAACAAAGCAAAAGAAAGATAATAAGATAGTTCTTAATGTTCATAAATATCTGTGCTAAGTTTAGCTATTTTTGGTATATTTGTTTAGGATCTAATATATATTATATACAATGATTTTTCTCTATATAAAAATAGTGTGGTTTCAAAAAAAGTATATATAGATAGTGTTTTTTTAAAAAAATGGCAAAAATAATTAACTTTAAAAAATACACTGTTTTTTAGGAGATGTACTAACTTTAAAAAAATTAAGGAAATCAACTGCCTTTAAAAAGGCACTGAAAAGTATAAAATAATCAAGAAATTGTGAATTGTCAATGAAACCCTTTTGAAGTTGGTGCCGCGATATAACCTGACAGAATTTTGCTCATAAATACAAATTAGAGCTTAATTTGGATTGGGTCCAAATGTAAATTATAAGCAAATAAGAATATACAGTGCTAAGTATATATATTATAAATACCTATTATAAGTCAGTTAAAAATACGGCGCCAATTTCAAAAGGGTTTTATCGATTATCCATAATTTCTTGATTTCATACTTTTAGTACCTTTTTTGAAGGCGTTTCTTTTTTCCCAAAAATATTGATTATTTCGTACTTTTTAGTGCATTTTTTATTAGTTATTCCATACCTTT
Source organism: Massospora cicadina (assembly GCA_022478985.1). Classification (NCBI taxonomy): domain Eukaryota; kingdom Fungi; phylum Entomophthoromycota; class Entomophthoromycetes; order Entomophthorales; family Entomophthoraceae; genus Massospora; species Massospora cicadina. The sequence continues at coordinate 22,028 of JAKSZP010015064.1, forward strand.
TAGTGAATTTTTCAAAGTTGATTCTTTTTCCCAAAGAAATTTTTACTATCCTCATATTGCAGATAAGGCCTCTCTTCTATATAAAAGCTTGTACTGTCATAATAACAAAAACTCATTGAAATAATCAGGGTGAGACTATCCCTTGTTTCGCACACAATTCATTTTTATCTGAAGGTATTTATGACTCCAAAATCCTTTGTCCTTTTTCAATTTTTCAAAATAATCAGGTTTTTATATCTGATCATCTTATATGACAAATTAAGTTCTTCAAGTTCTCAATATACTTCACCCTTTATTTTATTTAACTTTAATCCATCAATTCAGCTTGCATAAATTGGGCCTAAATTCCCGACTGGGCTCACGAACGACGGATTCCGCTATGACCGATATTCGCGTTACTCGAGGTGCTGAAACCTCAAGTCGTGAGCGTGCTGGAAATCCAGAGCCTTCACAACGGCACCGAACCGCTTTAGCTCTCATTTAAATAAAAGCCATTGAATGCCGCGATAATTTGCATCAATTAACCACTATTAATGATTTTAAAATCAAGCGCCACTCTTCATGAAAGTATAATATACTTAGAATTATATTTTAAATTAAATATTTTAACAAGTCGATCTAAGCAAAATGTTTCACTTTGCAGTGCGGTAATTGTCAGATGAAAATCTGGATTGTGACCTCCAAACCCGCTTAATTTAAAGATTATCGATCTAGAGTTATTTGAAAAGTATAAATTTAGGCTGACATCTAAACCGATAAATCATTCAGATAGCAATATGAAATTCATTACCACACTAGCATTTCTTTTCGTAAGCATTGATGTGATGGCTACTATATCAGATGCCTCATCCCACTTGCAAAAAAGAACGTATCGGCGAAAAGTGAACTACGGGGCCCAAACTTCTGGCGGTGGTAGAGGGAGCAAGGGTTACTTTGGAGCGAATAATGCTGCAGGAGCTCAATTCTCGTCCCAAGCTTCTAATCTCAACTATGGGAACATCAAACCTAGCGTGGGCATGAAATTTGGGATTGACTTAGGTGGGGGTCCAGGCACCAAGTTCGGTTTAGGATCAAGATTTGGTAATGGATATGGACCTAGAGCTGGTACCGATTTCAGACTTGGTAATGTTGGGACTAAGTATCAGAATGGCATCCTTGGTTCCAGTGGAATTGACAATTCAGTTAATGCCAACATCAATGCTGGTGGTAACTTTGGCGCTGGTCAAGGTGCTGGCTCAGGAATCGGAGTTGGCTCAAATGATAACATTAGCAAATACTAAGTTGCCTTTTTTCAACGTAAATTATTTAACTTTGTTCCAAGGTATTTTTGGACGGACCTTGCATGATCAATAAAGTGACATTTTCAGAATCTCATATGACTAATCTTTCGGCCATGAAAATTCCTTACCGTTTGATTACTTATAATTAATAATTTTTTGTCACTATCTTATATTTAGTATCATTTGATTTGCTTCACTTATATCTGCTTAGGAAATTTTATACTTTTAAAAATTGATTAGAGTTTTGATAAACAGATCCATATTTTACCGTGTTAGATTCCCCCCCCCCCCCCAATATTAAATGCATGCCAATTTGTCATACGTTATATCAATCTCTTATTCTTAACTTAGCTACTTATATGCTAGTTTGCTTCTACCTAAGTGATCATATAAGCCACTTGTCTCCATGATTTCCTTACCATTAACTAATAATCTGATTTTTAGTTTTAATAACAAGATAGTATTTATAATAACCTTTCAGTTTTAATGGATGCGGATTATTGTGAGAGATTGGGCTTCCATCAGGGTGTGTTTGTACCATAAGAGAGACTAGAATGTCAGGGAAACAGTTTTCCTAGTGAATCTGAAGCAGGACATTCTAAGGTTAACATGAGAAGAATAACTATTCAAGGACATACCAAAGGCCCCCATAACAAGCCAAATGGCTGCAATGGGGGCAACTATAAGCCTTATGGGGGCAACCTCCAGAGATGGGAGATGAAAGGATTGTGACAACACCCCCAGATTATGCAGTTGTTGGTATTGGGACATAATCAGATTAGAATAGAGAGAGGGCTCACAATAGATGGATCAAGCCAAATTAACAACAGATCAACAGAATAAATTGAGGTTGCATGCATCAACAGTATGCATAACAGATCAGCAATAATTATCATAAGAGAGAATTCTCTCATAAGCTCAATCATGGCATGGAGTATTACTGTATTAATGGATTGGAGTGCTTGATATGTTGTAAAAAATTAGGTATGGCTAATATTCTTGTGAATGCCAAATGTTACAGTCCTAAGTGCTTCACCATTTGATAGCTCTTAACTGTTGACTGCACAGGTTCTATATGTGCACAATTTGCTTTGTTTGATAATAGTTGAGATTTAATTGATAATAGTATGGCAACTATTATCCATAGTTGAATAGATAAACTCAATAAGGTCCAACGCTAGACCTGTAATTCTCCATAAAATACTGTTGATGTCAACTATAGAAACTTCTTCACTTATCCGCTTAACTTGATCCACTCTTGGATTCAGAGGTTTACAGCCTTTCTTCTTGTCACATTGAGTATGTGGAGATTCCCATCTAAGTTCAGCTCATTTCTAAGGATACTCAATCCTTACCCTTTATATGACAAAAGATCCCCAATTGCTGTATAAAACAACAATAATTTACTGAAGATGAATAGAACTTAAAACAATACAGATCCTTTTAATCTCTATCCCTATCTCTATCTCTTTATTAATGTGAATTGTTAGTGGATTTATAAAGAGAATTTGGTGCCCAACTTTCAGTTGGTTCCTAAGCCATGAAACGGCAGTGGTTGCCATTAAACTTCCCTTTGACATCACATCATTGATGGTATTCTCCATATGGTTAGGATTCCTTCAGCAGACAAACTTAAGACCTAAAGCTTAAAGAGCCAGAAATCATGTCCCTAAGATTTAACGCTCAATCATAGTGAACCAACCATATTTAGGTAACAACCTTTTTAGTAATGGGACTCTTTACCCATTATGGCAGGTCGTGAACCAACCAACCAATTTACTAGTTGCAGGTAGAATCACTTGCCTCACAACGGCACATTAAATTCCTAACTGGTTGATGATGAAATCTGACTAATCTCGATCAGTACACATGTTAGCTAATCAATGATCAACTATCAGATGCCTCAATTTGTTAGCAACTGTGACTGACGAGATCTTAAGCATTCACCCAGATTTATCCCTGGAGTTTCAAACCTGGTAAATTACCTAAAATCTCCCAAATATTATTAACCCAAAATTGGGGTCAACCAATATACAATTCACTTGCCAGAGGGAATTATCCCCTAGCAATCCAAGGTAACCTAGGAGGCTGGAAAGGTGGGCAAAAATCCTAACATATGTGATCATAGATCTCATATTGTGGTTAGTAGCATGATTTTCTGGATTGACCTGAGATAATATTAAAATAGTGCAGAAGGTGGATTCCATATAAAGTAAACTAAAGGAGAATTAGGTATATATAGAAGTGAAGTCACAATAGAAGATAAATGACAACCAGACCTAAGGTGGGGCTGTTGCTTTTATATGAGGGGAGAGGAAGAATTAGAGAGATGCCAAAGAACTAGACTAGGCCTGGGGCTCAAGAGGCTTTGTTAACTTTTGGTGGTATTGGTTAGATCTGCTGAGCTGAGTGAATTGGTGTGACACCACTGAGCAACGGACAGACAATATGAAGATCGCCAATCCTTAATAAATAATAATTATATATAAATATGAAGCTATCGCTCCAACTGACACTACTTTATTATATATATATAAACTGCAGACTACTTCTGCTAACTTTTCCCTTCGTTATACTTCCTAAAAACCTTTGCCAACATTCTCTTGTTCAGTTATTAATCTTCAATCTTCTCAGTCTATTTTGACCTGTCAGCTTAATAACTCTCTATTACCTACAATTTAAATGGTTTCATCCCATCAACAAGGCTTTTGATGAATTTCCTTGATTCATCAAACTCTTGAAATTTTGATCAATATGCTTCACATTGACATAATCTATTGCTCAATCTAGAGGCTTACCACAAAACATAAAGTACAATCCACTTGATATATGGCTTAACGTCCAGTCATATCAATATCTTTACAGGTATATTCCAATTGAATAAGATGGTAAGAGTTATATAATATGGAATCAATAAAAGTTGAGTAATAATATATAGTTCTAATATCTTTATCTTTAGATTAATGAATAATTCTAGATTGATAAACATAATTTTTATGGATTTGTTTTAACTTGTGGAATTTCAAAGCCAGTTATGCAAAGATCTATTCCAGCTGGGTGAATCATTAGAATAGATTTAGTGTGGATTAAGTGATATGAAGTGACAATCTTAAATTCATTTTATTAGATAACATTCAATCCTTCTTGTTAGATCCATTTAGTGTTTATTGGTGTTTGAGTCAGATCTTGGCTTTTCTTGAATATTTGGGGTGACTAGGCTATAAGTGGGATAAGCCTTAAGGAACTTATAGAGACTCTTGTACTGTTCCACTTGCCTGAAAACCCCCTCTAACAATTTTAATAAGTAAAAAGAGAAAAATAGGCAGAGAGAGGTTCTTTAAGGGCAGGGAGGTAACCACTCACTCATCAACCACATAAGCAAAATCACTGAGCTGAGACAGTGGAGCCTAATGATGAGCTTCTCTAATATCCATTATTATTTTGTTTTATACAGTATGCGCTGAACCTGTTTTATAAGGCTTATAAATGTCTTTAAACTAAAATTACATATAACTGAGAAATCTTATAACATGAAGAGCTAATAAAGTGTTTTTTCATTTACCTAGTGATTCACCAGCTTATGTGACTTAGCACTCTTACTCCTCCCAAGCTTATCATCAATCTCACCAACCTCCAGCTTAAACTGAATCTTTCTATTAGGTCCTAAATCTTCCCCAGTACTTTGAATAGCACTATAATAAAAAATAAAGGTTCATTTTTTTACTTATATATTTTCTAACTAACAGTTGCAAAAACCAAGCTAAGGATTCATCCTTTAGGTTCATCTTTCTGAGTAATTCAACGAATCTAAAAACCTCTGGATCAGTTGGATGAAACTTTTCCCAAAGACTAGCAGAAAATGGTGCTTTCTGCCATCTTTTCCAAGTAACAGTGAATAAATACCAAGCAATAAATATATGAATTTGCATTCAACCAAAAATTTCTCTAGTGAGACTGTCCAACTATTTCAATGAATATTTTATGCTAGAATGGGATAATCTTCTGATGCGTCAAGTGATCCTTAGAAAAGCTTCTATGGAAGAAGATTGCTCAATTCCATAAACCAAAACTTATCTACTAGTCCTCAAACAGTACTGGGTAGACCAGAAGCTATTAATCTGAGAGAGCTGCAGTATCCCTTTTCTGAGCACTTACTTCACTGAGAAAAAATTGTTTCACTTTACCTTTTATCACTATTTCTCCAATTGGGTGATGGTAAAATTATTCCATCAAGGCCCTCTGCTGTTTTGGAATTTTACTCAGATACCAAAAAATGACCTATAATCAATTTATATCACCTTACAAATTTTTATAATTTTTGATGTTATAATCTTTTATTTTATTTCAACTTTAGCTATTTAATTTTATTAATAACTATTTTATGTTAATTTAGAACTTATTAATTGGAACTCATATCCTACCTCTGATCAAGTTTGATAAGTTGCTGCGAGAAAGCTGACCTAAAATCTAAACCACAACAACCACGCCACCACTCCATGCCCTTAATGTCCCCTGTTTGCATCACATCTGAAGCAAGGCTATGGGGTGGTATGCTGTGCTGTCCCGCCTGTGGCCTCTTTTACAATGTCTCCCTTGTTCCAGATTTGACCTCCAATTGCCAAGCTCTAATCTAGAATAATTACATGAATTCTTTTGCTGGAACCTCTCTGTCCAGCAGCCTTTTCCACCAATTCTTTGCTCCGCTCTTACTGTGAGCTGGTTTCAGACTGCTGAGTTCAGTTTATTCTGAGGCACTAGTACTATGGCAGTAGAATTGCTACTTCACTCCCTGCCACTACAACTGGTTCACCTGCTGCCTCTGGTGCTCGCGCTCTTGCCAGCTGTCACAAATTTTACATTTGCTGCATCAGGGCTCATCTAGAGTTCCAGGCCACACAATATGAAGCTGCTGACCCTTGCAATTTCGCCTTTGCTGGAGTACCTTTACATTAAAAGTCCCTAGGGCGACCCACCAACCCAGCAGACCAACAACTTCACCTTGGCGAATTGACCCCTCTTAGTACACCTGTGGTTCTCAGCCCCCTTCCCCAGGCGCCCCAACCTCTTGATACTTCTCCTTTAAGGCCAATCATCAACCCTCCTTGGGAGGCACCGGCAAGTCCATCCCCATCATGAGCGGCCTGGCTCCTGGATACCTTTAAGACTCATGGCTGACGCCCTCAGTCCCTCTTTGTTAGTGACCGGCTTGGTAAGTTCCTGTGGGGATTCCTTGTATTGTTGAGGTATGGGAGTTGGAAGCTTTGACCACTCCAGGTGCATTTATTTAGAACATACCTTGTGGATATACTGTCACATCTTCACTATTCTGGCGACTTAGCTACTAACAACTAATAAAAGATGGGCGCAAGTGAGAATCTGTACTAAGAGAAAATTCATTTTTTATACTGAGGCATTTTCTAGAAATCTGCTGCCCACTTATCAACCAAACCTATCATCAGCTTCCACTGAAAATAGTTCCATCTTAATTGGACACACCTGAACACTATATATTAGTTTAACTCATACTCATACTCAGCATCAGTTGCTGGTTCATCATTTATAATTTACTATGTTAATATTAGTGAATATCATTGGCCTTCAGTTGCTAGTAATTTTGAACTTTAGGCAGTGGAATGGTCATTGCTCACTCAAATAAGAAACCTTGGCATTCTGCTTGCAATATAATTATCCTTAGCATAAGTCTCCAGCTAATCTAAAATAGTAAATGATTGGATCATCTTTGACATCATTCATCAGTGATCCCAAATACCTCGACGTCAAACTATCAATCTGTTTTTTTAGTACTAGATGAAACTATCAATCTGTTGTAATTTAATAATAATAGTATATTGAACCATCTAGTACTAAAAAAATAATGATAGTATATTGAAATCCTCAGATCCAGTCGCCAGTGTTGAATCACTAATAATTAGTCAATATAAATGTTGCTTATACTTGGCATAAATTGCCAGTGATTGAAATAACATCAATTTTCCATTATAGACAATCCTCAATACTTTCCATCTGGTGGAATCATCAAAATAGCTCAACCAACTAAATGGGTAGCACAAATTGGCACATTACTACTGAATTATCACAAAAACCAGGTGAATGATCAGTCCACTGGGCTCAAACCAATGTTGATCCTAAATTTTGGCAATTATGGGAGTTATTAATTTGGCTAATTACCAGACACCAACTTACCGCACAACATGCTGAAATCCCACCCAAGGATCCACTAAAGCCATACAAGCCTACCTAAGCTCTTGTTTTATTATTGTAGTATTTATTTCAGGATGCAAGATTCTGTTGGTTCCATTGAGAAAACTTTACATCATTATTGACCTCCAGACCATACTCTTCCCTTAGTATATGTATCCTCACTAGCAAGCTTGATATTCCACACCCTGGCATCACCACTAATTAACCGTGCTGATGCTGATGCCTACTAAATTTGAGATGGTATATAAGTGCGTGATCACTGTCAGGCATGCATTTGCAAATAAATCACTGACTGAACCTATTGCGCTTCACTAGCCTACCTCATCATGAGTAAATTAGATTTGCAAGGCAAATATCAGTATGGACTTATTTTTCTCAGGAAAGGCAAGTGTCACCCCCAGTCAAGTTAGGAGCGGGTTCTGTTGTTCATCCTTAGTATGGATGAAGCCTTGATTTTAGGCCTTATGTCATTTTTAATCTCTCTGAGATTCCCTAATTTCGAGTATATTTTGTTTAAGTGCTTGCACTGCTTAAACTATATTTAAAGGTTTGAAGATATTACTATATGATTACAAATAATTGAATAACCCTTTAACGACAAGCTAATGACAAAATCATTTTCCAAGTCATTCACCAGACTAAGGGTTTAGCGCTCTTTTTACTCCTATGTCTCCTTGTCATAAGCTCATCAACTTCCAGATTAAACTGGTTCTTTTTTACTTAACCAAGGTAAGCTGACCAGGGGATAAGCAATACTGAAATACATAATGGGATGGGGGAAGGCGAAGTGTAACTAAATTAGGCACCCCAGAGTAGACGAGCTACCCCTGTTGCCAGCTGGTACCGCCAGGTATGGGGGGTTGAGTGCACTACTCCAAGGGGGTTTCCACTGTTATGGAGCAGGTGTGGAGGAAGGAGTCTGTGTGCAGAAACCAGACTGGGAACCATGACTCTATGAGCCTTTGTTGCCTCAGCTTCTTGTATCCATAAAGCCAGGCTTTGAAGTGTTCCAGTAGGTGAACGTGGAATCTGCTTATTATCCCATGGATGGTTAGTACAGTTCCCTTGAAAGAACCCAAATCTATGGTGTGGATTGTCATCATTGCAGTGGTTACCAATAAGGAGCGTAGGGTAGGTGATATTGGGGATCTGAGTTGGAGCACAAGGTGGCTCCTGAAATTGATAATTTCTTGTTATTTTGGATCCTTAGCAGGCGCGCAACTTCCCAACATATGGCTCTAGATGGGGGGCATGCTTCAAGGAGGTGGTGTAGGGTGTCATCCCCTCCACAAACTACGCACTCTGCATGGAGAGAGTTAGAATGATCTGCTGTTCTGTAGGTTCTTCTGAGGCAACACCATGTGTTAGCTCTTACCCTTGGTTGGAAGAGCGGATGATGTTTTGCCTCCATATTTTCTTCTGTGATGTGAGATCATGTGAGATGACTAAAGCATCCAGGTAGTCGATTCTTGCTATGACTGGAGCCACGTTGTGCTTGTCCCTCTGGGGGTTGTCCTCTGGGTTCCTTAGTGTAAAGTGGGCTCTGAGCCTTCCCCTTCCCTGACTAGTGCCTGTGAGCGTGATGGACCACCCCATGTGCTAAATGGTGCAGAGGAGGCGTTTGAAGTGTAGGGGTGTTCCATGACGGCCAGCTGCGTTGGGGTGGTTTGAAAGGTATGTGAGCAGGCTGGACGGGTTGTGTGGGTTTGATAATTTTAGCGCCTGTGCAAAGTTGGCCCTCGCTGCTCTGGACCAGTGTTGTTGCGGGAGGTCTGAGACTAGGACTTCATTTATCTAGGTGCCTAGTATATGGTTGGCGTGGACCTCAAAGTCTATTAGGCCCATGCCTCCACTGGAGCGTGGGCCAAAGAGTGTTTCCATCCGTACAGGTGGCCAGGTCCCAGGCGACAACCAGCCCTGGATGAGTATGCGGATTGAGGGCATGAGAGTAGGTGAGAAAGATATTGTGTGTTTGGGGAACCACAAAATTGGGAGGATAGTGAGTTGGCAACTATTACTCGCCCGTTAGTCCTGGGGATCTTCCATTAAGGGAGGCGACGCAGTTGGACATCCGCTGTAGTAAGTTGTTCTCCATTGTCTCATTGGCGAATCCCCCTGTCTCCAGCCATACCCCAAGGTGGCGGACAGAGTTAGTTGAAGGAGGTGATGCAAAGGGAAGGATGAGGGGGTTGTTTCTTCATGGAGGACTGTGAGGTTTGGGTGTTGTAGCCCAGTTGTTGGTGTACTTGCCTAAGAGGATTATTTCCATTTTCCTTTTGTTGAGCTACGCGTTGCTCATAATGGAATATTTCTCTAATGTGCGTTCCAGTTGTTGGGCATCATTATTATTAGCTATACCAGTTACGCAGTCATCTGAAAAGGCTAGTATCCTGACTGGTGACTGGCCTTGTGCGGTTATGCCCATAAGGCGTGAGTCAGCAACGCAAAAGAGTGTATCAAAGCTGAAGTTATATAGCAGCGGGCTAAGGGGTCCCCTTGTTTGAGCCCTCTGCTTGGTGTGATCTTGTTGGTTAGAAAGACAGGGCCGCATACAGCCATGGATGCTTATTCTGTAAGGAGCTTCACCCAGTTTATGAATCTGGGTGGGAGTTTGAAGACGCTCAGGCATTCCTTCAAGTACGGCCAGCTAACGCGGTCATATACCTTCTCCTGGTATAGTAATACCAGGGCTCCAGTTGCTTTGGACTGACATGTTGGAGACGGAGTGTATATTTGTCCAGATTGAACGCCCTGGTATGAGCCCAAACTGATTGGGTGACAGGATATTGAAGGCTATTATGCCTAATCTGATTGCTTAAATTTTTGTAAGTAGTTTTATATCAGCGTTAGAGAATGCTATTGGGCGCCAGTTGGCCAGGGTCAATTTGTCACCCTTTTTGAACAGGGTTATGGCATAGGAGTCCTGGCCTCCAGGCAGGAGGCATGTCTCCAGCAGGACTGGTTCATCGATGCTAAGAGTAGGGGGGCGATTTTTTTGAAGTATTTTTTGTAAAATTTGTAAGGTATCCCATCAGGCCCTGGGCATTTCTTACGTGGTGCACCGCTAAACTGGATCTTTTTATTATATCCTAAATCCTTTTAGGTACTATAAATAGTACTCATATATCATAATAAAAAGGCTATTCTTTCTTAACTATATTAAAGTTGGCTAGCAGTTGCAATAGCCAACTTAAAATTCAACCTTAAGGTTCATCCTGCCAAGTGCTTTAAAGAGCCTGAATTCCATCAAGTCAGTTTGATGACTATTTTCCCAAATGTCCTGACAGTGGTATTGCTCACAATTTAACTAAAGTGGATGCGCATCAGGACATACAGCAGTCACTTGGACCCACAGTTGAAAATGATCAGTATAACATTACTAAGTAATCAATGGAAGGTTAAAATTGTCACGTATTTGAATGCCACTAGACTAGTATTTTATGGTGGGGATGACCATCCCAAAAAGATGATATGGACAAATTTATTATATGAGTTATACCATCATAGATTCCCAAATTACTATCAGAATTCTCATATACTAAATGTTTAAACTATCAACAAATATATAAACAAATGGCATTGAAAAAAGTATCATAATGCCTATTTGAAGTTTTTTTCAGTAATAAGTTTTCTAATATAAGTAATATAACTAGATGAACTTAAATGAGTAATACTATGGTTATTTGTTGTGGCAATCTATACAATCTGGGATCTGTAATCAGATCTAGAGCTTGAGCATCAACTTAGTTTAATAGACACCTGCTTGACTCCACATGTACTAGTTTAAATTACTTTAAGATAACATGATATTGTAAGATATCTAAAGTAGAAAAAGGACACCCCCTTAATTTACCATTTCACTTTTCTTTACAAAAAAGTGTGCTTTTCTAAAAAATAGAAACCCCTTTTGTTATATTTGTATGTTCTTAAACCTCTATTTGTATCTTCTCTTTTTCAATAAGTTACTATTGTAATCTTCTCATAAGACAAGAGCTCTACTTGCGTGGTTTAAGGTTATACTTTGAAATATTCAAATAAAAATTAAATAGTACTAATAATACCACAAGTAAACTTTTCTCTCTTGTTGCAATCACTTTTGCAACTTATTCAATTCAAGTCTGAATCTAGTTTGATAATCTCACAGATGAGATTAGTCTGCGCCCATGTCAGGGAGCAGTTGGGAAAGTAAGGTAAGAGGCACAGGTGGTAGGCCCGCGACCTCAAATGTTCAAAAATGCCTTGGAGAAACCGGCAGGTTAGAAAAAAATAAAAAATGGCGGTCACTATTTCCCCAGAAATCCTTGCTTAGCAAGTGCGATGCAACCAGTACATCAACACGCTGCGCTCCCAACCACTTTTGTTGGTGGAATATGGAGTCTGGGTGTTTCTGGACATCCAACAAATGGCTTTATGGGAAAATTTTTTCTGGGGATGTGCACACTTTTTTCCTGACCGCAGTTTACGTTGCACCTCACTCCATGTCACATGGTTGGCTGGACCTCAGTTTCAAAAACAAGGAGGCAGCAGATGAAGCTGCTGCAGTGCGTGTAGTGATCAACCTCCCTGAAGGGCAATGGTTCATTAAAACCAAACGCACCAGATGGACAAAATAAAACCAAATTTTCCTCATGTTTGACTTTTTGCCTACTATGGTAAAACGTGACATTTTGGAACAACACCTGAAAGATGGTTTCGCCATATACGGCGAAATAAAATCCTTTGAGATGCAACACTTTACGCTGATGCCACACCTGTGCACTGGCAAAACCATTGCAGTTCTGACTCCAATCGAGGAGATCGTGAAGGACCCAACCCAGATCCTGCACTCCACATATATCAATATTGAAGGTCAATCCACCCACCCTTTCCGGGTAACCATAGACAGCGCACCCCCCATCTGCACCCACTGTGATGCGTTTGGCCATAAGGCACATGCATGCCCCACCAAAGAGGGCATCACATTCCAAGAGCACCCCTTAGCAGCCATGGCCAGCGGGGAGGCACACTATTACCAACCACCAGCACCAAAGAGGCTTTCCCATGGGGAGCACAAGGCTGCTACTTACTAGTAAGCCCTATCTCCCCTCAAGAGCGAAAGAAGGCCAAACAGGCCCGCAGGGCCATGGCCAAGGAAGCGGCCAAAGTCGCCTCTGCTATCCCACACTCCCAACGCCAGGAGGACATCAAAACCTTCACAGCAGAAGCAACTTGGGAATCCCTCAACCAATCAGATTGGGAAGCCTATGCCGAATGGGCCACCCAATATGAGGATCCAATGGGTGACTCAATCTCACCTGACCTTTGCAACCAAGCCCCAGTTGAAACTGACTTGGTTTCCAACCTACCTGAAAATTTTTTTTGACCTGAACGTTGGTGCACCAAACTCATCTGCACTGCAAAAAATTCGTTCAACATCGGGGAAACAAAAAGTGAAGGCAAAAGCCAACGTGAACCTTTCTGCTAAAATTAAAAAAACTACCGAATAGTGTTGCTGCAAACACCTGCTATGCTGTGAAGGCCCGTGGGGATCTAGAGGAGGCTAGTGGGCCCTGGTGCCCACCCCCTCACACCTAAGGTGTGATGGGGGAAACCTTCACTTTAGGGATGTTGAATATCGCCAGACTCAAGGCCTCGCCATCCTGGGCTAGGAAACTGAGTTTTTTACAAAAAAATTTACCCGTGGATATCCTGGCCATCCAGGAGTCCCACTGTCCATGAGGTTCTGAGGATGCTAGGAAAACCATGCTCCTCCCTTCCCTATCCTTCTGGTCAGAGCACTGTGGGGTGCTAGTTTGGAAAAACAATTTTTTTAAATTTTTATTGTCGGAATCCTTCCTCAATGGCTGAGTCCTTGTTGTCACTTTCTCATGGGCCAACGTGGCGCATGCTATCATCAACATTTATGCCCAAACCTGTGCATGAGAGCGTCAAGAATTTTTTCTCTTTGTTCAAATCCCTTCCATTACCTCCTGACCCTTTTGTAGTTGGTGACATGAACTGTTGGCTAAACTCACCAATGGACTGTTGGCCTTCCTCCTCCCACGCCCCCCAGGGTCACGTAGAACTTCACGTTCTAAAGGCCACCCTTGGGTTAATAGATGCGCTGCTGCAACAAGCCCCGCTGCTCAAAAACATGATGTGCCCCCACGCCCACAACGGCCAATTAAGGTCCATGATTTGCATCAACCTTATCCTCACGCCGGCGAAATTTCTATCTCACATTTCCCACTTCCAAACAACAAAAATAAAATTCTATGACCACTGGCTGGTCTCAATAACCTACCACTTACCTGTCACAGTGGCTAAGGCCCTGCATTGGTGAAAATGCCGCCCACCCAAACTTGTGTCGCTAGGATTTTCCACTTGGGTGGAATCAGCAACTTTGGCAAAAGAGTTTGTTACACCACTTTGCGCAGACCCAATTTCCACATGGTCAGCCTTCAAAGAGGATACCATCCGCCACTCTCGCCACTTCTCCTCCTGATGCATACAAGCTACATCAGCTGTCAATTTGCACGCTCTGGCAGAGTTGGCACACCTGGAATCCAACATATCAGCCACAGGCTACAGCCCTGCATGGGGCTGGAAGTGGGCAGAAGCAGCTGCCCACCTCAACGCACTTGAAAGGCAACATAAACATCGGTTTTGTGTTCAGTACAGGGCCAAACGCATTACAGAGGGTGACAAGTGCACCGCATATTTTTTTAAAAAATTCTTTGCACTGCGCCAGAGCGTGGCCTGCACACAGGTGCGGAGATTGTATGACTCTGTTGCAGATATGCCAGCTGAAGTGGCAATCGAAATATAAAAGTATTACTCCAAGTTATACCGATCCAATCCAATTCAGCCAGCCTAAGTGGCGAAATTTTTCAACCGCACTCACATCCGCACCATTTCCAGATACCCAGGATTATTGAATTTGATTAAACTGAATGAACTCTGGACAGCCATCCGCAGTACACCAAACTGGAAATGCACAGGCCCAGATGGCATTCCATATGAATTCTATAGAAAGTACTTCAAATATATATCCCCACTGCTGCTTTCCTCCCTTAATCAGAACCTTCTGGAAACGCGCCTTCTACCAGGAGGACAAGAGGCCTTCACCATCACACTCTTCAAGAAAGGGGACAAGCTAGACTTAGCCAACTGGCGCCCCATTTCTTTAACTAACATGGATGCAAAAATTTTAACTAAAATAATGGCTAACCGTTTAGGGATTGTAGCATCTGCCACCATCTCCCCAAAACAATTCGGTTTCATACCCAGAAGGTCAATTTGGGACAAAATGCACTCTGTGGCTAACGCATGCCAGTCCACAGCCTCTGGGGCACTTGTATTTTTGGACCAACAGAAGGCCTATGATAAAGTAAACGGGGAATACCTCAGGGCCTGCCTCCATCAATTCCGCTTACCCCCTCGCTTCATCAACTGGGTAATGCTGCTAACAGAATCTGCAACAATGGCAGTGCGTGGCCCAGGCTTCCTAACGGAAGTAGTCCGCCCTCAAAGGGGCTTACGACAAGGGGACCCCCTTAGCCCACTCTTATACAACTTCAGCCTTGACCCACTACTTCGAAACATGAATGCCCACCTCACTTGGGTCCATGTACCAGGCCAAGCCCCAGTCAAGATGATGGCATTTGCAGATGACTGTGTGGTTGGGGTGTCTAATAATAAAGAAGCACACGCACTTGAAGCTCTCATCCAGGAATATTTCCAGGTAAGTAATGCTGCACTGAACGCTTCCAAAACCAAAATCATCCTCCTTGGTTAGTATAAAGCGTGCTGGGCCCCAGCGACCAGTGCCCATCCCGGCCCATCTGCTCGCACATGTGCTCGCCCTCCCTGATCACCCCACACCGCCCCACTAGTGCTCCCCTCTGTGCCACGCCCTACCATAGGGCCTGTCCGCCATCTGGGCGTGTGGGTGGAGGCAGGCGGGTATGCCTCAGCAGTAATGGAAAGTCGTATTCTAGACAACGTGACAAAGCGCATCGCCTCTCTCAGAGCCCACCCTACTTCCCTTACTGGCAGGATTGTTTTAGACAACTCTATGCTTCTCTCCAAAGTCTGGTTTGGAGCCCACGCCATCGCCTTCTCCCCAGGCTTTTTCAAATCCATGTATGCCCTTCTGCAAGGATGGCTTTGGTCAGGCCGCCCACCACCAGTATGGCTTGAGGTCATGTTTGGCCCTCATCATCATGGTGGCATAGGCCTACTTGACTTCAAAGCCCATGCTTCCAAGATCTTGGGCACCTGGATTGCTGCTGTCACCGCCCCTATACTCCCCTCCTAATACTGGTCCCACGCGGCCTGCTCCAACTTCTCCCGCGCCTTGGTCCTTAACAATCCATCAAACCCTCACTCCTTGATGAAATACCTGGCTTCCCACCCATCAGCCACAGGTCCTCACGGTACTAAAACCCACTACAAACTAATCCTCCTCTCCATGCGGAGCGCTGAGTGGAGAATTTGTATTAGCAGACACAGCCCAGAGAGGCCGCCCCTCTCCTCAGTTCACACAAGAGGTACAGGGGCTACCCATTCAAGATGGCGTGATTCCCACATGGCCCCATGTCCTATCCAGGGTGGACTACCTGGACATGATGGACATCCCTTACTCCATTGAGACCCAGAAGACTATTTGGAAATACGCACACCACCCTCTGTTGCAGCTTCAAAACCGTTCCCATATGTGGTGCTGCCTGAGGTGGGTGTACCATATGGCTGAGCGCTCTAACGCTTTACACTCATCCTGCGTTGTGTGTGGCCAGTATGGAACGCTGTTCCACCACCTGGAGAAGTGTCCTACCTCTAAAGTGATATGGCGCGAAGTTCAACGTCTGCTTGGCCAGGATCAAACACATCCCTTCAGTCTGTCAAGAGATATGTTTGGTATATCCATGGTATCCCCCCTTCCACCCTCCCTCCATGCTCTGGTGGTCGCAATTGCCATGTGGACTATCCACACGATTGCCTTGGATGCCATCGCAGGCTCCACCCCCACCCTCCCAGAAGCTGTCCACAGATTCCGGTCCCATTTGGTGGACCACTTCCAGGAATGGATGTTTGGGTACCTCCCACCGCGTCGCCATCAGCTGGTCTCCTCCTGGTTCCCAGTTTGGTTCATCAAATCAGACCCTTTCCTCCACACGTGTTCAATAGTGGCTACGGCCCCTTCACACATCCCCTCCCCCTCCCCATAGTGGCGTTCCCGCTGGCAACAAGAGATAGCATCTCTTCTCTGGGGTGCCTTCCCTGTTACTAAGTTTCGTTTTTTGGGTCAAAATTTGGAAGTGTCCATCCCCTGGTCGGCCTTCCTCGCAATAAATATAAATATAAATTTAAATTTAAACAATACCACAAGTACTTTAATACAGGATTTTCTGAATAGTAAAAACATCAGTATCAAAAATAGTGGGAAATACAAACTAGTGCTTACTGTAGGATCATCAACAAGCACTTAAACATACAAAAAACTGATTGAACTAATTTGGAAGTGCAAGGCCATGCCTGACTGCCACATAACCTTAGTTTCCCTTAAGGTGAATACTAAGGCTAAACAGGTGGATTAAGAGCGACTAAACCATTAGAGTTTGGCTGTCAGATCTGAATTAAATTTAATTATAATGAGATATTATGCCATGAAATGATAACTTGAATAAAAATTAATATTTGAGTACAAATTGTAGTTGATAAATTAAATTCAATAAGTTTAAAATCAGCTTAGCTACCTTCAGACATGATAGAATTGGTATAGATAAAAATTTTATAGGATGATATTTGAACTAGCCCATCAAGGGCCAAGCTGTCCACAAAATGTATAGTAACTCCCTGTCAGAAAGCCTCATGAGATGCCAATCCACTCTTTTTGAGATTTGACACATTTTGACAGAACGCCTTAAGTGAAGGCGCTAGACATTCTTCAAGAATATCATCCCCTTTGAATAAAAGTTTTCTATCAGGTTTGATGTACCCAAAGTCAAAGGAAATTTTGCTCACTCTAAAGGATGTTATTGGTCATAATAAAAGAAGATTTTGCCTCCTCTGAAGCATATAAATTTTCAAAGAAGCATACTAAATCAAAAAAGTAAATGAGGTGGGTCAACCATGGGACAAATATACCACGCCTAATTTTAGCCTGTGCGGTTTTGTACCTGTTTCAATCAAAACCGACCCATAATGGAACAGGAACCACCCTGCTTTGCTATTTACATCTTATCATACTAAATCAAATTCTTCAATTTTTTTCTAGTTTATAGTAATAAAAAATATCTCTTAACCAAATATAATTTTTGAATTTGAATTTAAAACTGACTTATATTGTATTTTCCTTGAAGAATACGCCTTCAAGAAGTAAATAGTGCAACAAACAAAAGAACTATGTAGCATTTGAAGCACCTGATTAAATGAAAATCCCGAAAATTTTGCTCTCTTCAAGGTCTGCTTTCTAGGATGCCAGAGAAAACATATTTTCAATGACAATGAGCAATTATAGCAAAGGCTCTCCCTTGTCCAACGAGTAGATGAGCATCACCCAGCGGATAACCACTAACCAGAAATAAATATCTTTTATGTTACCAAGCTCCAATTCCAAGCTATTATAAATCTTGACAATGATGACCCTGAAAAGTTAGTATACCAAAATTACCTATTGATGTTACTTCAACTTTTATGAGATTTATTGAAGGGGCTGTCTGTCAGAAAATTGACTATGGGCTCTGCTAGTTGGCAGGCTAACCAGTATGAAGACTGGTCAGCCCTAGACCATCTAGTACTAAAAAAAAAACTGGTCAGCCCTTGCCATTTTGCCTTAGGCGTCAGGGCTAGCAGCGCTGGCTAACCCCTTGGCATGTCACCCATGCCATTTTGGGGATCCCCTTTAACCTAAACTACAACCAACGAAATAAATATAAACTTATGACAAAATGTAGAATAGGCAAAGGGAGATGTTTATTAAAAGGGAAGCGCCAGGTATTTATACTATTTACAAAAGGGCTACTGCGCCCATCGCCAACCTATCAGCTCTTCTGCTGGTTCTTCCAGCCAACCACTTCTCTTCTTCTTTATCTACATTTATTCTCTTCCCTGGTATCAATCCTTTCTCTCCATCCTTCCCAATGTTCAAATTACTTTTGGCTTGTCCTCAGCCTTAAGTCGCCAGTGAGCCATATAAATAATTAATTTAAATAAATGTCAAATTTGGATTCAACCTTCAAATCAATAATAATGTGCTGGAAACTACTTCAGTCGCTCGCTTTGACTAGGAATATCTCAGCATCTTGCTGACATCAACTTCTTAATAAATGAGGCACCAGAAACAACTTTGGCCACCTCAAGCTCATAATTGTCAGATCCACCAACATTGAATAATCAGGCAGCAAATTCATAGATGAGCAAAACATTGTCTTTTCGCTGGAATTCCCACAATGGACCTTGAATGGCCATTGGCATTGACCACTGATTCCAATGACTTGATTGGATCATCCTTGGCTATTAGTCACCAGTGATCCTTCTAATAATTTGGGGCCACCAATTGGCCCCACTCGAACCTAAATACCAAAATTGGCGGAATACTGATTTCAGCTCAACTCAAATTGGAGAGCAACTAACTAGCAATCACATTAAAGCACATGAAATTCAGTAAATAAACCATTCTTCTTGGATTGGCCATATCATTCCAAATAACGCTAAATCATTGGAGGATTCCATCTGGTTAAAATCATGACACCGTTCAACCTGATGGCTGATTAAATCAATCCAGAGCTTCTTGGGTTCCAACTAATATGATACACTTGTATTACACTGCTGTGTTGGAAAGTATTGTAGTCAGGCTAGTTTAAACCGAGCAGTATCTTAGACAATATATGCATCCAGCTATTCACCACTTGTTACAGATTTTATGGTTGCATCCCCTCAAGATCCAACACCATTTTTCTATAGGTCAGTAATTCAATTTCCACTTGTCTAACTTATGACACTGCTTCCAATTTTGGTCGTGACAATCACAAATCCATAGTTGATAATTGGAGACTGATAAATGCAATACAAAAAATTCCTAGTCAGATTTTAATGGCGTTACTAGTTATATACATCAAGAAGTAGCTCAGTAGTTTACCAAGGCTGCTTCCCCATCAACCAATGGCTTAATAATATCTTGACGATTTTCCACTCAATTAGAACAAAATAAAATCTTAAAGATGCCCAGCTGCTTAAACTTGAAGATATGATTAAACAATTAATTCAAGCTGTTGATGCTAATGAAAACTGAGAAGGTCCGCCAGGTCGAGAGGCTCCCTGGACCCCCTGGGCTACCTAGTTCCCCTTCAAATGTGCCAGGACTTACTGGTGCTTGTGGACCCACTGGCCCTCCTGGTTCTGATGGTTTGTGTGGGCCCAGGGCCCCTTTACATCCTGGCCCTATGGTTGCAATTTTTGTCTTGAAATTCCTTGATCAGTTGGCGTTAAAACTGAGCCTGGAAGACACAATTAATAGCTATTGCTATTGGATGCTTCTTGACTCTATATGGTCACCCTTTCAATAAAGATCTCTCACTAACCATTTTATTGGACGGTATTGACAATGCTCATTGTCTATTAGAGAATAATCACACTACTTATGAAACTCAGTTTGCAGCTCTATAGGCCTCTATCAATTGCTTTATTGCTAAGTGTGAAGTACTTGAGAACAAGCGTGAATAAATTATTTTAATGGCTCTGACCAAGATTATCACCTTCAGTGAATAACCTCACTCCATGAGCTCAGAACTTTTAAGAAGATATCAACAATTTAAAACATTAAGGTGATTGTGTTCCTACTCAAGTAAATAACCCTGAGTTTGAAACCTTAGATGCTGTACCTGTAATTTGCCACTGTTCATGATGTATCAGTTGAATACAATTCTTTCAGGCCCATATTCAAAGATATTTATGAGCCTAGTAAAGGAAGTGTCTACTACTTCCTGTTTTTTATGAAAAAACTATTGGGGATGCCTAAAATCATAATAAGGTTCAACATATCCCCTCCTGCCTCAACTGGCTCGCTCAAGAAATTATAATCCATCATCTTGAGTTTTGTCACACCTGAGTTCAACCAAGGAAAGCTATCAGCAAAGAAATTGAAAGTGCCAAAATCTAACTAACTAGATACAAGCCTTTATGAGTATTCAGCTCAAAATGGGGAGAATCAATACAAGAGTTTGCACAATATTTTTACCATTATGCTAAAACCTAGCCGCCTATAATTGTAATTACCTTAGATGATGATAACTCTGCTGTAATGACTGCTTTCTTCTCATGTACTCCACATTTGCATCATATCTAGTCGCTCAAAGGAAATTTTGGTCCACCCTCAATATTATGGAGATTTCTTTTTGAAGATTTCCAATGGTGCGGTACCTCAACATTTAGCTTATAACTCTCAAATATATGTCCGTGCAGTACCTCCCAAAAATTAGATCTAAAACAAGGGATTTCTCTATGGTTACTGCGGGTTATCTAGTCAAGAAGAAAAACAGTGCTGGAAGAAAAAGACTGAAAAGTCAAAAATTGGAGTCATCATAGGGAGCAAGGCTCCACGTGCTAACCAACCTCCTCTGACTCAATCTTAAATTCCTAGCTCGTTTATTGGGTATCATGTGGTATCTGCTCTAGGAAACATCAAAGTCCCTAAAAACTACTTGATATAAGTTTTGTTTCTTTTTATTCTTCTACTTTACCCTCTGCTCCTATAATATCCAGATGTGATTTAAAACTAGGTATCTCTAAATTTTAATCCCTTGCTTTAGTACCAGTGTAACTCAAATAGAAGTAGTGCATAAGGTGAGATTCTAGCCATCATCAATATGGTCTCACCCTTCAATGTGAGTTTGTTTCAGTTATAAATAATATAGATTGCGCCTGATCTATATTATTTCACAAAAAAATGAGACCAGTGACCCTTTTATATCAAATCTATAGGGGCTTATTCCTCTTTTCCTATTCCTTTTGGAAAATCAGTTGTGTTGGAACCTGTTGTAAGTTTAGACAATTGTTATGAACTCCTCTTGTGAGGAAAAAGTTCTTAATCGATTTTGATGTGATAATAGGCCATAAAAATAACCACTTCTCAATTGGTTACCAGGTGCATTAATTTTATATGAAACCTATAAAGATAAGGTTAAGCTGAACAATGCATATGTTACTAAATGAATACATTCATCTCAAGGCTGGAATACCAAATTATGGGGCTAAAAGGCTTGACTCTCTATCCCCTCTATATGTTCTGAGGAAGAGATGCTTCTATAATCTTGTAACACAAATCACTGTTTCTCCAAAATCTCAAGACGTGATCAATAAGAGAGTACAGAATTAATTCCCTTAGCTCCAGCTATTAATTTAGCATGGTCATGCACCCCTTTAGGTCAAAAAGGGTTCAAACTCCTAGGCTTGCCCCACACCCAGATTTCTGACCTAGGGAATACCCTGGATAAAATATGAGTGGCTGCTGCCTCTCCCTATCTGCCTCATGGCTTTCCACCATATACTATCACTATAAACCCATCCAAGTCTCACAATCTGCAGCTTTTCATCTAAAAATAGACAACTTTGAGTAGACTTTAAGAAAATTAAGATGCTCTTCACCATGGCCTCATTCCCTGTCCCCAACAAGGGACTCAACCAGAAGTTAAGCAAAGTGGGGAACTCTTACTTGGCAATCTATTTGGCAAGAAGTCAAGCGTAAAAGGTCAAAAACGGGGATTGAACACAGAACTAAAATCAATTTTTTTTAAAATAAATTCAGACATTAAGAATTCCACAAACTGACACAATAATAGATGATAAACTTTGGCCAATATTGGTACTACTGAGGATCTGTTGAGGCTATGATCCCTGAAAGTGCGTAATTGGATATCAAGTTTAAAACTTTTTTATAACGATACAAAAAAAGTAATTGTTCCCTATTATCAAAAATCAGCTTTTCAACTTCTCCCATCATAACATAAAAATTAGCACCTTGCTAATGGTAAAATGTTGAGTTATTTGCTCACTTTACCCTATTAAATTTTATATTAAAAATTTTCTGGTTTTCATATAATTTAATGATATAAATTAAACAGTGGTGTGCTAGAAGAGATAATGGCTGAAGACTTTGTTCAACCTTATAGTGCAGCAGCTTTAAAAACGTTAATACCATTCCCTCTTCACCTTTAAAAATGCATGAAACTCACCCTTCTTATCTAAACTTCACTGATCTAATCCCCTAAATAAGGTGTTGCCTGGCAGTCTGAAGTTACTATTAGGGGTGTCCAAACACTACACCAACAGATTACTTTACTCTTGGCCACCCTCAGCATAAACAACAATTTTTGGTGCCAACAGACCACGCACTGGAAATAGCAGATAATGCTTTCCTTCACATTTAGAGGCTTTAACTTGCCCAATGATCCTTGTTCATGCATACGTTGGAACCATATTAGTGCTATTAGTAAAACTTACATACCAGCTTATGAAATTAAATTGAAAATATCCTATTGTTCATATGCATCCTACTATATTAACAATTTACTTTCTGCCACAAAAGTTTAAAGAGTTACATGACTTTGGGTATTAAGATAGCCCAATTATTGCTAGGGTTGAGGTTGAATATGGAGATTTGCTTAGTATGAATAATAATGAGGAGCCAAAGTGCTTATTGAAGAATATGCGGAATATTTGATAATGGCATAGTAGATTTAAATAATGAAAAATGTACAGCTTAGAATGAAAATGGGTGATGTCCCCCTTATTTGAGATTGATCCTTCCCAAAAATCTAAGGCCAAGAAGCTTAAGCCTCCATGGAATTAGTGCAATTACTAGAAGCCAACAAGTTATTCTTAATAAGCCCATGGTCTTCCCTTTTACTTCTTGTCTATAAAAATAATGGAGGAAACAGGGTTGTTATGGTTTATCAATGACTTATTTCAATTACTCTAAATATCTCATATTCACTACCTCATATTGAAAACTCATTAAGGTTGGTGGCTGGATTGCTTTTTTCAGTGCTATGGACCTTGCTAGTGGTTACTGGCAAATAGAACTTGCACCAGTAATTGTCAAAAAAGTGCTTTATTTCCAGCGAAGGACTACCTAAGCCTACTTGCATGCCTCAGGGGTTTTGTAACGTCCATACTACCTTTCAAAGGGCTATTGATAGTCTATTTAACAATCTAAAGTTTTTTGTGTCCTTGTTTACTTAGACAATGTCACCATATTTTCTCACACTTCTAATGAACATCTGAGCCATTCAAAGAGATTATACAACCAAATCCGTCAAGCATCCCTAAAATCAAAGCCTTCTAAGTGTGCCTTCTCTAAAACTGAAATGGAATTCTAAGGCCACAAGGGCAACCAAGATGGGATATTGCCCCTGTATACTTATCTTTAAGAAATTAAGGGCATGTCTTTCCCTAAAAATTTACATGACATTTAGTGTTTTTTAAAGGTCAGGTATTACCAGCAATTTACCCCCCATAAACCGAGATTGCAGAGCCTTTAGTATATTTATTGCATAAGGTAGTCACCTTCTTTTGGGAAGATGCTCAGGAACAATCATTAGATCTTTTACACTAAGCTCTAATTACTGATATGGGTTTAGCTCATCCTAATTTTGTTAGACTAATCATTTATTTACAGATTCCAGCAACGTCATGACTGGGACCATACTGGCACAGCACAATACTAACTTTTAGATCACTTTATTGCATAGTATAGTAAAACCTTCACTAAAGCTGAACACAACTACAGAGTTACAGAGATAGAATGCCTCGCCATATTGTTGGCCATAGAACACTTTCTCCTCGGTCTCAACGGTAACCATTTTACAAAAATAAAATACCAGGTTTCCTTGAGGTAATTGCAACAGATGAAAGACCCCAATAGGCGTCTATTTAGGTGAATTTAAAGCCATAAAACTATATTTTTTTCAATTATAATCGCGACAGTGCCATTCACCAAAACTCTGATGGACTTTTTAGGCTGTTGATACTCATCTTGTTCACTGCTAAAAAGGGATCGCAATTTTGACCTAGTTGGTAGGCCTGAGCTTTGTGATTATGAACCTAAGGACATCATCACAAATTTAAAACCTTTAACTGTTGACGCTCAAATTAAAGGTGATATAATTTATAAGAAACTAGGAGCCAATTGGCTGCTTTTTATTCGCCCCTATGCTAGGATGGATACGGTGTTGGAAGCTCACCAACCACCAGTCATGGGGAAGTCATTAAAGCCCTCCAGTGGTTGGAGAATTGAAGCATATGGGATTGTATAGCTGAAACCGTTCATGATGTGTTAGATACCTGTCTTACCGTTCAGAGACAAAGTGGTGGCAATACTTCAGCATGAAAATTATAGGCTCACTGAGCTTTTTTCTACAAAAGCTCAACGTAGTTAATCCTCTTCCAACTGCTATGCACTGTCATTGCTAGATTATATTTTCTATCAATAATTTCTCTAAATGAAAAAGCCAATTTCAGTATCTGCTTTTACAACCAAAGCCACTGCCACGATTCTCTTTAAACATGGTTTCACCTGGAATGGCATCCTGAAAGTGTTATTGTCTGATAATGAGTAATAAAATTTATTCCCCAAATAGTTGCTGAACATACTAAATCAAAGGGTACTTTTCAGTCATTTATGGCTTCTTATCACCCTGTTACCAATGGCACTGTCAAAAAAGCCAGTAACACGCTTGAGGCCAATTTAAGTAAAGTTCGCCTCTTCTGATCCCAGTCCATGGAATTTATAATTACCAAATGCTATGGTGGCCTATAGGGTCAGCTACCATCAGATATTGGACACGTCTACTAGTGACACCCTTTATGGTCGCAAACAAAACTGCCCTCAAACGTACAACGTATTATTGATACTGCTACCAATAATCCAATGAAATCACTATGAGGATATTGGCTGAAGAAATTATACGCCTACAATAGCTATCTATGAGCTCTCTCTCTACTAACACATTAAGAAAGCAAATTAAACTAATGACTGAAGACCCATTCTACCCGCTTAACAAGAAAGTAGGCTTTTAGTGTTCTATCAACACAGACCTTTTGGATGAGCCCACAAACTTTATTACTTGTGGTTAGGATAGTACCATGTAATCTATTGACATGGAATAGAATATTCCATTGTGAATGATGACTCCAGAACTGTTATTAATTGAGTCCATGTTTATTTCCTTCAAAGATATGTGCACTATTGGCAAGATCTTGAGGAGACATTGTTGGAAAGCCATAAAGTTGCCCAAATCTACTTAAAATTGATATTTGACACCAATTCTGACAGCAAGCCTCCAAGTGAGGGTACTAGCGATTCTTCAAGAATGTTGACTTCTGTGAATAGGAGTTATTCTTCAGGTCTGATGTACCCAACGTCAAAGGAAAGTATGATTGCTCTAGAAGATTTTATTGGTCATAGATCAAAGAAGATCTTGCCTCCTCTAAGGTAGGTTAATCATCACAGAGTCATACTAAAGCACACCCTATATATTTTTTTGTTTAAGTAATAAAGGTATCTTTTACCTGAAATCTCTTTTTATATTCGATCTAATAAGGTGACTTGTATTTTATTTTCCTTGAAGAATATGCCTCCAAGAAGTAAATAGTGCTGCAAAACGATATCTTTGTAGCCTTTGAAGCACCTGCTTCTTTGATTTACAAATAGACCCCCAAAAACTCCCCCAAGCATATTTCACAAGTTTCCCATTTTAAAAACATATAAACAAGCAAGCTAAGATTTTGATAGCAATTATGTCTTTTAAAATACCCCATAGAAATAATTAACAATTTGAAGAAAATTAAAACTTTACAAAATTATCTTTAATTGAGAGACCTGGATATCTGGCACCTGTGACGTCATGGAGTAATCTTTGGAGCTTGTAAAGGATGTTGCTTGCATGAACAGCTATTTAGGTACAACCCCAATTGCATACAGTCAGTTTGGGACTCTCTCTTATATGTTTACTTTTTACATGATACTAGTTTAGACAACATATCCAAGATTTCATATATGATGCTTTCTTCTGTTTGGGGCTCTGACTTTAGCCTTTTTACCAAGTCTCAATCATCATTAATTGGAAGATGATGTCCGCCACACAATAAAACTATTTAATTAGTAGTGTCACCCATTGAGTATTTAGTGTAATTGGTAAAGATGATGACCACTTGTGAAGTTCACCCATATTATCATTTAAAGAAGTATAAAAATCTTTTTTTTAGTACTAGAAGTATAAAAATCTTTTGATGTACCAGAATCATTAAGTTCCTCAGTCTTCCACCATAATATTGAGATACCTGAACATAGGAGATCTTAAGCTCTGCTGAAAAAGCAAACTTTAATAGATTATCTGCCATAACCAGAGCTCCAATGATTTTGAACAATACCAACATTTTTACAGAAAAATACAGCAACAGTCTACCTCTAAATATCTATTCAAATGTTTGTACCTGGCCTTACACTATATCATGCATTTGAAGGGCGTTCATCGCAATAGAACAGCTTTTTTATACCAGTACACAGTATGTATTAAGATTGGCATACAAATAGATCTATATTCTATCTTTTTGACATATTAGGGATGTACGCAGCAATATAATGCAGAATGCGCTTACATTATTTAATTTCAAAACCAAATCTCTACCATAAACTATTGAGCTAATGAGTAATTAACAAGTTGGACTACTATGTAAGTATCCTATTAAGTTAAAAGAAAATCTCCAATAAAATCTTAAGACCAGGGACACTGAGTTTAATCATCAAATAGCTGCAACTCAATATGAGATGGCCACTCATGCTTCTGTTAAGTTACGCAATAAAAAGACTAGGTCAATCATCTTGAGTCTCAACTAAAGCAAGCTTTAAGCCATATTAGAGACTTAAATTGAATCAACCCTTTGAAACTCTAGTGGTACCTCAAACCTTTTAACAAGAGTAGTTCATGTCAAAAAGGACCTAGTAACTCATAACACTCAAGCATCTACTGATATTTTGTCAACTGTATTAAAAGCTTAAATGAGCTATTGGGTATTAGGCTAGTTTTGAAGCTATAACTTATGTTTATTATCACCTAAATGTTGTTGAAGGTTTGTGGGATAAAAAAGAACTAGCTACTCTTCACGATGGATCATTCACAACATAGTGAAAAGCAAAGTCATAAAAGAGTTTACTCAAATGCATTGGACCTTTAGACGATAAGAATAAGCCCTTGTATTTAAAAATGCAAGTTTGTATTTGATATCATTCAAGGACTTACATGTGAAGAGATAAAAGTATAATTTGAGTTTTTTATAGATTAAATATTCCAAATTGGCAAGATCATAATTTGTCTTCAAATGGATACTACTAACCGCAATACCCTGGAGTACATGCTATCTCTGATGTAAAATCACCATATTTAAACAAATATCTGAGGATAAGTTAACAACAGAAGTAGGCAACACAAAGTCTTTACTATATGTCTATAAAGCCTCAAAGAAACGCAACAAATTTTTAAAAGCTTGAGAATATTTTTATCCTTTTTGAGTTGCATGGCATAGAAATAATGAGTGAAAATATAAACACCTTAAATTTGTGGTTGAATTTTTTGGAAAGCGCTCAATTAGAAATCTGGCTCAAAGCAAAGTCATATTAAGGATAATTAAGCTTCATGCAAATTGGACTAAGACAAATTGAAACCCTGGATAAGTTGGTATATTGCTTCCATATCAAGGCTCAAACTTTTAAGACCTTATATATGCTTACTCTTTATTATGACATTGATGCTATCATAGCATTATTTGACAGCAACCCTTAATTAGACATTCATTTTTATCTGTCAAACGCAGCTTCAAACAGGACTCAACATCAAGGAAGCTCTATTTGTTGTGGTTGACATTCACAATTACAAATCTGAAAG
>JAKSZP010015065.1:0-50320 GCA_022478985.1 Massospora cicadina
GGGGAAAAATTTGGTACAGCTCAATCCAGAATTGGGGAATTTGATTCATCTATTATCTCAAATCCTAACAGTGCTCTCCTGTAAGTTTGTGTGAAAATGCTCTTGGCACCATGTTGTGGAGGCGGATTTGGGCTATGGCGCGTTCAGGTTGACTCTTCCATCCCATTGAAAACAGCACCTCATTTTTGTAAGGCTTTCCACAAAGGGCAAGAAGCCAGATGGTGCCTACTACCCCTTTTCAATTGAAAAGGCCAATTTAATTTTAAGAGAAATCTTAAATTTTCACCCATTCCAATCTCTAGTGTCTAGTAATTGGAATGTTGACAAGATTAAGCTCCTTTGTAGCGAAATTCCTCAGCTTTAACAAAACGTTATAGTACCTCATGTAAGTCCCCAATGCTGTCACACATTTTCTCAAAAATTCGAAATTTTTTAAAAATCAACAGTTTATGGCGTACCAGATGTGAAAATTCAACTTTGTCGAGGAATATTGAAATTCTGACCCCAAATTTTACCCTCCTGTCCACTATTTCATCAATATCCCTTTCCAATGATTTTAGAAATTTGCTGTTTATTGAAAACTGGACCTCCATAGATGGAGCATGCCTTGATTTATAAAAAAAATTCAAAATTATAAAGAAAGCTAAATTGGGGGCAGCCAATCATGGCGTGCCCCATTACCTCCTCATAACTCAATTTTCATGACAGTTCACAAATTGACCCTCTCCTCCCCAGCGCGAGCCCTGAAAACCTGCATCCAGAGAAGATACTGACCCAAGAGCTGCAGAACCCAAGAAAAGAGTTGCAAACTGTAAAACCCCTTTCCCTATATAAAGACCAGTGCATTTACTTGTGAGGGTACTGGCCTATTTTGCTCTCCTAGTTTTATTTTAAATAAAAAAGTTTCCCCTCCCACCATTTATTTTTACCATCTTAAAGCATTTTTGAGCATCATGGCGCCCATCCAAGCCATTTCAGTACAGCCATGAGGATGGCGCTCCCCTCATCAACTAGAGGGCTTTGGGCCACATTAAAAGCAATTGCTTGGTTACTGGGGTGGCTGATTAAAACCCCCAGTGTGCAAACAGAGCCAACTTTGGCTCCCCAAATTTTACAATTTTTCCATATTTCTCAGTTGTCCCCATTTAAGGGGAAGGACTAAGAAGTATTAAGGCTAATCCTGATTGAGTGATTGGAGTAGGCTGAGGTTGATGCAATCTTGGCCTCACAGAAATCTCGCCATTCAATCCAGTACATCATGGCCTGGAAGGGGTTTTCATTATATGAGATTAAAAGGGTCAATAAACATGATTGTGCCCATTGTGGTAAGATGGTGGAGGCCTTCCACATTCTGCACCCCAATGCTCCCCGCCCTCCCTCAAAGATCATCGCACTATTGGCCATTAAGTTGTGAGATGCCCACAGAAATGTTGTCCTCATCCAAGTTCCCAGTAGTGGTGCTCCCCTGTTCAAAAAAATGTAAGGATTCAGGGAGCTTAAATTGACTCTGGTTACACACTGGCGTGTTCCAATCAGCCACCAGAGTAACCAAGCAACTGATGTGAATGTTACCACCAAGTCTTTTAGTTGACAAGGGGAAGGCTATCTTCACAGATGCACCATAATGGCCTTGGTGGGCTTCATGGCGCTCAAAAATGATATAGATAGCAAAATGGAAATGGTGGGAGGGGAAATGATTGTACTAAAATCAAAAAAATCTAGAAAAATAAAATAGGCCAGTACCCTCCCAAGTAAGGGCACTTGCCTTTATATAGGTAAAGGTGTTTTACAGTTTACAACACTGTTATTGGGTTCTGCAGCTCTGGGATCAGCATCTTCTCTGGCCACAGGTTTTCAGGGTTCACGCTTGAGGGGAGAGGGTTGGTTCATGAGTTAGGGTGAGAACTGAGGTGGGTAGAGGCTAGTTTGCGTAGTGGCACAAGAACTAAGGTTGGGGAAGGTGATGGGGCATGCCATGATTGGCTGCCCCACAAATTTAGCATTCAAAAGCTTTTGTGAATTTTTTTTAAATCAATGCGCGCTCCATCTTTGTAAGTCTAGCTCTCAATTGACAGTAAATTTCTAAAATTATTGGAAAGGCACATTGGGAAATAATGGAAGGAAGGATAAAATTGGGGCCAGAATTTTCAATATTACTCAGCAAAATTGAATTATCATTTTAGTGACATTGTAAAACAAAAGGCGTTAGAATTTTTGGAGATTTAAAATTTTTGGGAAACGGGTGGTGTCTTTGGGGGACTTACCTGAAGTACTTTGGGCATTTTGGGTAGAGTTGAGGGATTTCTCTACACTTTATTTTAATCTTTTCAACATACCAAGTGCTAGGCAGGAGGGGTATTGGGGTGAGCACAGATATAGGATATTTCTGAAAGAAAACCTTTTATACCTGAAAAGGTGTAGTAGGCACCACCTGGCTTCTTGCCCTTAATGGAAAGCCTTACAGAGACAAGGTTAATGTAAGTCCAGGGGAGCACCCCCTGCACTGAAACCATAAAGAATTTCTGTTACAGACAAAAACGGGGTTGAAGAAGGAAGCTGTCACTCTCATTTTCCAGGGCAATTTATCACATGTGGTGGACAAGTGATGGGTAACTGCCTACTCTCTCAGGGTTGCCCCATATTTTCTATCTTACTAACAAGAATTGGTGCAGAGAATTATGGGTGTGCGTTAGGAGGTGGCGGTGGTAAGAGGCCACCTATAGCGGAAAGGGTGGGGTTGTTCCTCTCATTTGATTCTTGGGCTCCAATGAGGGGTTTGCTAACATTGATAAATTGATGCACAGCATAATTGAGTCATCCGCTGTATTCTCAGGTTTGAAACTCCAATGAATTTTTCTTCCACTGAAAAATGTAAGCCTGACCCCAACAGGTTTGGGCGCATTAAATCCTTATATTAAACAATGGAACCTCCCATATGTGCATGGCTATGGGCGCACCAGTCACCCACCAGATGAAACGTCACCAATCCTTAAGCATAATTGCGCCAGGAGGTAAAAATTAGTGGCAAAATCTGAGCCTAAGTCAGCTGTCCAGGATGAGATCATTCTGGCATCCTAAATATTTTGGTTTTTTAATCTTCAGGAATTTAATGTGATTGCATTACCCTTGGTTAATGCAAATTTTATTTATTCCATAAGCCCCAGTACCTAAGATGACTGTACCTCACAGGTACGGTTGTATGTCAATTTTTTACCCTTTGTTTTTGATAAACAAACCTTGTGCACAGAAATTAAAAACTTATTATTTGAGCTATCTTTTAGCCACGCTCTTGTCTGGCACCATGTTTCCCAATCTACATAATGATGGGCCATAGTGGCCCTAATTACTACCCTGTTGCCCTCCCTATTCAAATGGGGATATTGATATAGTGGTCACATGGGTTGACTCCTATTCTTGAAGCCTTATGGCACCATGATGTACCCTCATTTCTTGAAGTTATACTTACCCAATGGGCTAAATTTCCTAACTCTTCCACATGCTCAAGCCCTTGTGTTCCTGTAACAAACTCTGGATCCCCTGGGGGGACCCAAGGAAACAACTTCAGCAGAATCCACAGATGCCTTTCCCACAATGGTGTGGTTGCTGGTTGGTTTGTTTGTAACAGTGATTATCAATCACCATCCCACAGTTGTTACCCTCCTGAAGCAATACCAAGTCATCTGTACAGCTATGCCTCTGGCATTCTGGTTTGTGTTCTGGATGTCTAACCACCAAGACTGGCGGCTAGTCTCAACTTTATTAGCCGTTTTCCATGACAATTGCAGCCTTCTGGCATGTATGGGGCCACTGATATGCTTTTGAACAATAATTATCACTTACCCTCATAATGTCCCCTCTAGGATTCACTAGGACTTCTGAGTCCATGGAGTTATGGGTTCCCCATTTAAGAATTAACATACTTAGAATGGAAGATCAGTGATCTTAATCAGCTGCATCCATTACATGTACTCTATAACAAAGATGCAAGCTTTGATGGGAAGCTATTAGGCTAATCTAGATGATGGGATATATAGGGTGTGTTACATACATTGTAAGCTGTATTCATTTTTAATCTATATAAAAGAAATTTATCTTTAGAATTTTTATATGGCTAATGCAAATTTTTTTTTCTAGGTAAAGAGTTCTAAGCCCATTTTACTACATTCAAAACTACAAAGATGGCTTTATAAAATTACAGAACCATCATTGATGAATAGTGTTTTGCTACTAACCTCAATTCACTTCCTACCCATTAATTATTATGCCCTAAAACCACATTCTTTTTGGCTCTAAGAAAAGGTCTTTCCTAGTGGTTTGTTTTGATAAGTCAATCAATCTATCTAGGCCCCTCCTTACTTGGTTTAATCACCACTTTGATTACTATACCCTACAACTAAGTACATAATATTATAAATTACCTTTAAGGACTGTGTTTATGTATAAAAAACTTCTAAACAAACAACCTAGTTTAGGTATTATGTGATAACTTTAGAAAATATCTTCAAAGATTATCCTACTATAGACTAATGTTCAAGGCTTGACTTGAGGATTAGTCTATAGTAGGATAATCTTTGATGATAGCTTAGGCCATGGCACTTTTGACTATATTTTCTCTAATAAAAGTCTATCAAATTGTGCAAGTGCTAGCAGTTAAGACTATAAATAAGCATTTAAATTTTACTTGATATAGTAAGGCATAAAAATGCTATTTGAAGTTTAATAGGAAAAGATAATAAACTATTGAACTTATATATCTGTAAAATAGAATTTGGAAAAAATATAGGTAAGCTAACTAAGGGTCAGTGACTATTAATAAAATAATTTTGACCTGGGTAGTTATAAAAATGATTTTAAGTCTCACCTTATAGTAAAAAGATTAGTACATGGTATATGCCTTATGACTGAAGGTTGTTAGAAACTTTATTACCATTTTATTTATTTACAGTTATGATATGATACTATTATTGTGTTTTGCCATATAACTTATAAAAGATTAATAACTGAGATGGTTAGGTTACTTAAGTAATGGTTGGATTGGCCTAACTAAAACTGTGTATGACATCAGGTAGATAGCCAGTAGGTAGATCAAAATCTATTTGATATAGATTAAATTTGGTAGCATTTAGTTGTGATGGTTTAGGAAATCATCTTATAAATAAAATCATTATAAATGCATATTATTTCAATCTCTACTCCTAAACTACTTAATAGTCTCAAATAAACTTGACACAAACATTATCTGATATATATATATATATATATATAATTGTTCAGTTGTTTGATTGGTACAATGTTTCAGGAATAAGGTTGATAGTTTCTAATTAATTTAGTTTTTAATATTTAGGTAATTTTATTGGTCAATTATATGGTAAACTTTCTGATATCTATCTATATCACATCATTTCATTTATTTGGTTGATTTTATTGGTCAATCTATACTAAAGTTACTGATTACCATCTACAATAATCCATTTTATTAAATCTAGTTGATTTAATTGGTCAATCCATGGTATATTTACTGATCGCCATCTACAATAATTCTTTTATATTAACTCTTGTTGATTTAATTGGTCAATCTATGGTAAATTTACTGATCGCCATCTATAATAATTCATTTTATTAATCTGATTGATTTTATTGGTCAAATTATGCAAAAACGATAGCCATTTCTAATGATTTAAGCTCGTCATACTATGATCTCATACTTGCCTGGATTTTGAACATGCCCCCAACATAGGACATATATCATGTCAAAAGCTTTCTTATTAGAAATTTCAGTACGAATTAAGTTTCAATGTAAAATTTTGTGCAGATCAACGGAGTTGTAAATTTGAACTTCCGATTAATGCCATCTAATTCATTTAGGTTAATTCTATTTAGGATTAAATTGTTTTTATTAAATTATTAATATTAGGCATGATCAATGTTTGCAGCACATGTTGGTTTCGGTGCAATGTAGTGAGTTACTAATTTTTTGACATTACAATAAGGATTTATTTTGATTAAACGATAGAAAAAGAAGCTTAGCATGCGGTAACACCAAACACCGTTGATCTAAAGTAAAGGTGGATTCGATCGGAAAGTGGGGGAGGGACAGAGTTTGAACAATCGGGATCCTCCAAGACATCGGACCTACATCTTATCAGATTGCCACTTGAATCTAAAAAAACTTCGTTGTGATGATGGACAAGGATCGCCATGTCCTGAAATAGGTGGGGCACTCGGTCGTTGGAGTTGACAACCCTCGCCACCTTAACTGGTAGGCTGTCGTACCACTTTGCAAATTGTAGGTTACCGGTTCTGAGCTGGCCGTAGGTGATGATTCGGAATCGATCCCAGTCCAAGCCGAGTGCCTCCTTCAACCACACCGCGCCAAGTGAAGCCATACTAGCCCCCATGGAATGACCGACAATGTACACCGCGTAGTCTTGACGCGCGACGTCATTCAATATGTTTGCTACGATATCATAGGCCTCTTCAATGCACGATAAGGTTGCGGTGAGGAATCCGGAGTGTACTTTTGCCCCCGCTTGGGGGATTACACTGAATGGCTCCAGTGCCAGTTTAAAGTTGGTGAGCAAGTTTTGGGTTCCGTTGGATCCTCGGAAGCTAACGACGATCTTCTTGCCCACGTCGCTGACTAAAACGAACCCCCTCGTCTCGGAAGTGACATTGCCAAAGTGAGACAATGCGATATCCGGCCCTGCCACCATTTTGCATGCCTTACACGACCACTCATTCAACTGGTCGGGTGAGCAGATCGCTGCTGCCGCGTACCAAGCATGTTGTTCTATATCGTCCTCAGAAATGGTCCCCATATTCGTTTGGACCTCCGTTTGTCCAGCCTCCACGGCAAATTCATCGGCAAGTTCCGAATTTGGACTGATGATGCCAGCGTCAAAGACGTCGATGGCTATACACAACTTCACCAAGTAGATCAATATTTTCATGGCTCCACATCAACTCAACTCGCTTTTAAGTCCTTTTGAAGCTACCCGAATGTTTTTTATTCTATCAACGCATATAATCGCATCTCCATCCATTCTGTTAAAAAGCATCAAGTTTATCAATCAACCCTGATAAGCGACCCGTTAACCGTTAATCTGATTATCTACAGTGAAGCCAGTCAATCGACATTCGGATGAATTTGATCTATAACCGAGTTCAAACAATTTAAATTAAGAACTTTTGATGCATAAATCAACTCAAAATTGATGAGAGGAAAATTGGGAATTTGCCAATACAACAAAGCCCGATTATCCGCGGAATAGGGTGGCAAGGGCACCGCGGATAGTAAAAATCACGGATAACCCAAAAAATATTAGAAATGAGGGTGAAGTTGACCAATACAAAAGAGCAAGAGACAAAAAAATTTTGAGAAGGCTAATAGGATTAGGATACACAATAAACCTGTCAGAAATTTTTGCCCTTTGCACAGTAGGCCTATTTTGTTTTCCTGTTGTTTTGTTGGCTTACATTAAAATTAGTTTTTTTGAGGTTCATAATTTAAAAAAATTACGGCACTTGCAGATAATCGGGGCTTTACTGTATTTTCATGAGGTATGATTGAGGCACATCACGAATATCTGAATTACCATCCTTGGCGCCGTAGCTATCTTTGGCTGACAATGTGAGAAGTTTTTCTGAGATACGTGCAGGTTGGGAAACCTAAACCTTACTGAAACAGGAAACAATCAATACTAGCTTCCTGAAAGAGCTCCCATAATTTTTAAGGTTCTAGTTTGGCAAAAAAAGTTGGGTAATGGTGATAAATGGCAAATTGTTAGATTAAAGGACTATCAAAAACCCTGGCACCATCGAACTCTTTAACCTTACCCATATTCATTATTATATATATAGCTTAATTAACATATCAATTATAGTAGACTGGTATAGCACTCCATTAAGGGTTTCCAAATTATGACTTAGATATAGTAAAATCTTAGTGGTCTTTAAAAGTACCAAACAGTAGGAGCAAGTTTTTAGACTGGAAACTCATCAACTCACTTTAATATAATAATGTTGCATCTCCAACAATAAATTTTGAGAAAGCAATAAGGTTAATAGTATATAGCCTTTATCTGATATGCAATGTCTTGATCATATTATTGGTGGCTTGTTTTTCAAAAATGACAATCTGATAGCCTTTAGAGATAGCTTAGCCAGCATGTTAAGTAGAAAGTTATACTAAAAATGTTCATTAAGGAAAATCTTGCTGGTATAATAAATCTTGGTTTGGTAGACTCATAGCATAGTGGGAAGCACTCAGGCAGCCTTGTATATAGTTTATGATGATTTGAGTGCAAGCATTATAATTTTAAAATGAAATTTGTATTCTATCAAACTGCAAATTATACAATTTATCAGTGTAATGTATCCTAACTTAAATAAAATCTATTTAACCAAAAAATTATTAAGAAAAAAATATATCAGTGAGTAATATATGCTGTGAGTTGAGCCACTGACTTTTAATACAAGAAGACCAACTCTTCTTCAAAGGTTCTTTTAAGCATGCAATTTTAGGATGTCATTTTCCATCAAAAACTATAGCTAATGGAGGTTCAGGAGTTGTTAGCCTATTAAATTATAATGGGATGTGTCCTGCTAAAAGGAGGCTCAGAGTTTTAAAGAAAATATTACAATATCCCCTTAAAAGTAGGTGAAAGAGGAGATTTATAGTAGCAAATATCAAAGCTCTTTATCAAAATCTGGGTTTGACAAATTGTGACATTCATTATTTTTATGACTCAAAAGAGCATTTATCTTGGGGAACATAGCTAAGTCTTGCTTTTTTTATGAAATATAGAACCTTTTAGTTACAAATCAATAGCTAATCAGATTAGAAAAATCTAATATGATGACCACAAGTGAGTTTTGATGTTCTTCTGGAGTGTTCTACCCTTATGCGCATAAATAATTTTTCTAATGTTTGGTATATGTATTTCTCAAAGCCAGGAGATCCCTCATCTTGATTTTCTAGATAATTTTTTTGCTGCATTTTGTGGTTAGTTTTTGCTTTAAAAAACTTTATTGACATATAAATACTAAAGTCTTGTTTTCTTTTGACATTGCTAACCCTTTTCAGTGTATTGGGCGATGTAGCACGCTTTGGCATATCACATTTAACCAAGAAATGTGTTTCTTCTCTCCACCAATTACCAGACGTTCAAATGTCTTCATACCTCCAAGGTGCTGTCTGTGATCATTTTTGTCATGAGTGTGTCTATAACGCTCATGTTCCAAGAAAGGTGGTGAGGAAGGCCCCACCCTACCACCTGGGAACAATCCGCTAGCAAGAAGGGAAACAGTGCACCACTAAGAAGGATGGTGCCCAAATGGCCTATGGCGAGAGATTGAACAAATTCCGTTATTTAAGACCTCCTGGAGGTCGGTAAAGAGTAACAAATATACACATAAAGAAACAAACGGGTTTTATTATAAACTAAGTTGACCAACAAAGAAGGTTGGTCTCAAAATGATAGTTCTTAAAGAATGGGTATATATTTTCATCAGGTGATGCACTGCACCCAATCTAACCAATAAGCATAAACAAACACTCTTTGTGGTACTATAACTCGTTTATGCTCACACTTTGGTGATTGACTGCAATTGGATTTTGTCTGATTTGGCATTATGGTACACTTAATGGGATTTGAAGTCCCATTTTCCCAGAAAATGCAACGTACCATAATAATTTACTAAATAACTGCTGCACCAAAAAGCCAATGATGTACCATCCCCATGTCCATCTTGTGCACCCCCAGACCCAACTTGAGCAGGTTTTGCCCTCACCCAGCATTGGTCCAGGGTGTGCTTCAGGTCAAAAAGGTTCATTAACTTGATCTCTTTGGCTTCCTCACGCTCTGCCTTGTTGGCAAAATCTGTCCCTACTATTATGTTATTTAACCATGACAATTTTTTCTTTGAGTCTGCCAATCCCATCAGCTGATATGCCACTACATCGCCTCCAACTCACCCATCAGCTGTCCTTGTGGCGCCCATCTCTGTTTTATCAGCTGCTCATGTCTCTGGTGTGCCATCACACGTGCCATCTGCTGTGCCCAATACCTCTTCCATCTGTTGGTACTACAGTTTCCCCTCCATATTCCCTCCCTTTAGGTGACCCACTTCACCCTTTCTGTTGACCATGCCATGCCTGCCTTCCACTTCTAAAGAACCCTCAGCCACTTCTGCCACCCATCAAAAAAACCAACTTACAAATTGTTATGTCACAATCCAGTTTTTAACCTATAATGGCATTTTGCATTTTTTTTAAACTTGTAAGAGCATTTAACTTATAAAGTTTGGTGAAGCCTTACTTTAAATTCTGCAACGATAGAATTCTTGATTGTGAAAATGATTGCTTATCATATATAAAAAACCCTATATTATGATAGAAAGTATGCCTTAACACCCTTCCATAGTGTTTGTTGGAAACAGAGCAGGTGGTATGTTGGCTGGTGCTTTTTAGCCCCTGAGATCACCAATATTATTGCAGAAGAAGTATTCTCTCATCTGTGGGAATAAATTATAAGGTGGTTTTTGCATTGCTTGTAATAAGATTAACATAACATTGATTAGACTAAAAGGTTGGATTTTTATAAAGTTTTTATTGTTATCAATGGGGGTCAAGAAGCTAACCCTCTTGATATCTCACTGCTTAGTATTTAAGTATATCAAGACTTGAAATAAGAGGGCTAAGAAACTCATTATAAGCTGAATTAGGAATTATTAAATTTTGACCTATTGGATCTCTTAAGATTTACCTCACAACAATGCAAGGGCCAATGGTGGGTTGATAGTAGGCAAGAAAAACCTGTGGGAAAATGATTTGATATATCTAACGCAATCAAATGATGGGAATCAAAATGACTCCCCTGATTCTGCAGTAGGTTCAGCGCAACCTGGCTACCCACATCAGGGCTATTTACCAAGGAGCAGGGTTGTATGAATTCCCCTGATTTGAAGGATTCCACTGAGAATTGACCAAGGTTTTTTGTGTGTATTAGCTGTAGTTACATTCAAACCACTTTTTCCAAAAAAAACAGAGATGCAACTAATCAACACCACACCCTTCAAGTGTGTTAGGGGGTGAATAAAGGCGCAAGAACTGGCCATTGACCTGGTTGACAGTGACTCCAGAAGCAAAGAGATTTGAAGGAGTATTCATCCCCTCGCTTATAAGTGATGACAAAAAGGCTTATGAGATAGACCTGAACTTCTCACTTCTAGGAGTGACACGAGTTGTGGTAGTATAGCACCAAGTCAGATACCTGAAAGAAGGAAGATGGGACCAGACCTCATTAGCTGCTTGGCCCTCTTTTGTAACATTTGTTCCAAGTTATTCATAGCCTTAGACTTTAATTTGATAATGTTCTTGGTTAACTTCTTCATAGCTTGCTCAAGATCAACTCTATTGGAAAAAATATCCTTGTCTAATAATTCAGTCTCCCCAGATTCTCAACCATACAACACGCATAAAGGTGAAATTTTTAGGATCTGGTGATAGCTGACACGGTAGGCCATGAGAGCATTGGGGTAAGTAAAGGTCCCATTGAAGAGGTTCTGAAGTGGCCATTGTTTGTAAAATAGAGAACAGGGTCCCATTGGCTCTTTCCATGATACCATTTGTTGAGGGGTTATAGGGGGCTAAGAAAAGGTGTTGTGTTCCCATGGAGGTAGCAAGGATCTTCACCACACTGGAGATGAAATTTTTCTGATTGTCACAAAGTAGGACCTGGGGACAACCATTCTGGGTGAATATATTTTAATGAAGGAAAGTGGCTGTGGCTTTGGCAAATTGAGCAGGAAGAGCTACAGCCTCAGCCCACTTGGTAAAGTGGTCTATCCCTGATAAGATGTACCAATTTCCTCCAGTAGTCTGGGTAGAGGGCCTACCACATCTAGACTTATGGTGTGAAAGAGTTGTTGAGGCGTAGTGGGTTGGTACTGATACCGAGTTTTATATCTGGATTGCTTCTAACAGTTAAGACAGGCATCCAGGACTTCAGTTATTGCCTCCATGATGCCCTCCTAGTAGTCTCGCTATTTTACCCACTCATAAGTTTTTTGTACTCCGTTATGCCCTAGAATGGTATGGGACTCCAAGATCACGGGTACTCATTCTGATGGTCAGAGATAAGGCTACCAACGCACGCCTACTTTCTTATACAACTTCCCTCTTTCCACCTTGGTGTTGCGAAAGCGCCAAGCTAGCATTTTCTGTACAGGTTCATCCTCAACACCCCACGCATCAGGCGTCATTAAGAGGTCATGTAACCTTTCAGATTCACTATTGTCTATGTGAAGGACAAGCAGCCGCGTTAACCCATCAATATTCATATGACATGTTCCCTCCCAATGCTCAACGATCATGTTGTAGTTCTGGAGCTTCAGAGCCCAGAGTACAACCATCCAGTGGGATCTTTCATATTTTGTAATCACTTCAAGGAGGCGTGGTTAGTGACCACTTTGAAAGAAGTCCCATAGAGGAAATGGCGATAGTAATTTATGGCAAGCAAGACAGCCAGGAACTCCTTTTCAGTAACACTATAATTAATTTCTGTCCTGGAGAGCATCCTGCTGAAGCGGGACATGTGATGATTGACCCCAATTTCATCCAATTGAGCCAAGTATTTCCACCGGCATAATTAGAGGCATCTGTGAACAACATAAAGTGCTTTCCATAGTCAGGGTGGCGGAGGATAAACCTTTGTTGAAATAGCTCCTTCAGGGTCTCAAACGCGGCTTTTTGCTCAGCACCTCAATGAAAAGGAGTGTTCCTACCCAAGTGATGTACGAGGAGCTCACTGAGCTGGGCGAATTTTGGGATGAGCTGATGGTAGTACCCCATCATGCCCAAAAATACCTGTATGTCACGAAGGGTTTTGGGCACAGGCATTTTAGATATCACTTCCACCTTGTCTTGAAGGGGTTGTATACCATCTTGAGAGATAGCGTGTCCTATGAGATCCAATTTCTTTCTAAAAGAAGGTACATTTGGAGGGCTTCAGCTTGATGTTGGATGCCCGCAACTGTTGAAACACTTCCTTTAGGTGGGTGAGGTGTTCATTGAATGTTTTGGAGAAAAATGTAATGTCATAGAGATAGACAATCACACAGCTCAGCTTAAGGTCCTGGAGAATGTTATCCATAGCCCTCTGAAAAGTAGCAGGCACATTACACAACCCCTGAGGTAGCTGAGTGGGTTGAAAAGGCCCACGCTACAGATAAGGGCGCACTTCTCCTGATCCTGTGGAGAAAGGTCCATATTTAAATACCCACTATCCAAGTCCATGACAGAAAAGAACTTAGACCCAGAGAGCTGTTCTAGCACGTCATCAATGTTAGGGATAGGGTAGCTGTCCTTCTTGTTGAGGTTGTTCAGCTTACGGTAGTCCATAACAACCTGATGACCACCAGTTTCTTTTTTATAAGTAGAAGAAGGATAACCAAGGGCTTTGGGATGGCACCAGCAACACATCGTCCAACAACTGTTTTAGCTCAGTCTTATCTGAAATCTCCTCAACTTTTAATTTATGGTAGGGTTTGGAGCGGATAGGATGAGCAGCCCCAACGTCAGTAGTGTGAGTCCAACCCTTCATGTGCCATATTCAGTTACAGATTTAAAGAGAATGTTGCTATAGGATTCCAATAAACTATGAACTTTTTTAAGCTCTGCAGGGGTTAGATCATTAGAGATATGAACAGTGGGCAGAGTGCATAACTATTGATCAGCAGGTAGACCTACATCCGCCATAGACCTGATACAGTGAACTTTCTTAATGTCCTCAATAGGGACCAGCAGGCCTCTTCCGATTTCCTGATGCATCTTGATGACCATGTCCTTTTTGATGAGATCACCAACAGGAGATTGATTGGTCCCTGATAAGCTGGGTTTAGCACACCTGGCAAGACTCTAGGCTCAAGAGGGCTAACTCCATCAATGCTGATTAGGTGCAATAGACAGTTGTGAGCTTTTTGTAGGGTAATCTTCATGTCAACTACCCTTTGTTCACCTGCCTTGATTACTAACTCTTCAGACGCATAGAAAGGGATACCCTCAAGGGCGTCCGCTGATTTGGGATGCTTTTTTGTATTCTTCCCCGCCCTTTTGTAATGTAATGGTGAGGCGGAGGAAAGATAATCAACAGCGCAAGCGTATTCTTTTTATTAAGCTCTTCATTGGTATAAATTAGAGGAACCTCATAATTAAGCAAGGAGAAATAGCCCTGCTTCAAGTTAATAACCCCTTTAAATTCTCGCATGAACTGGGTACCAATGAGTAGATCATATGTATTGTTGGCCAAGGCCACCTCTGGGGCTGACAAAATGAGCTTCTCAAAACGAATGGGCAGAGAAGAGTAGGCTCTTATGGCGCAAGTGTTGTTTGGCCCC
Source organism: Massospora cicadina (assembly GCA_022478985.1). Lineage (NCBI taxonomy): Eukaryota > Fungi > Entomophthoromycota > Entomophthoromycetes > Entomophthorales > Entomophthoraceae > Massospora > Massospora cicadina. Next base: position 14,398 of record JAKSZP010015065.1, read on the forward strand.
GCAGTTTCAAACTATTGTTAATAGTCGAGGTCATGGGCCATCTTGATTTTTTTTTATAATTTTGGATGACACAACGTTCAAAGGGGACCCAATGTCAAGGATAGCCCTAACCTGCATTCCATTGATGACAACTCACTTTTATTAAGGCTCCACCCAAGTTGGGGGAAAGAGCGAGGACCTCCTTTAGATGGAGAGTAGAGGCAAGTCTTTTGACGGTTTCAGGGTAATTTTCTTGGATATTATGCAAGGTATGGACATAGTGGATGGATTGGATCATCCTGGCAAAGAGCTGGTCAGCGTCACTGGCAGTGTCAATAATCTCAAGGTGCCCTTAACACTTGTTGGAGATAAGTTTGATATGGATCCTAGCCTATTCCACTCTCTCCAGGTTCAATAAGTCAGGTACCTCCACTTCACCTGGGGCTCCTAAAACATAATGACCCATATCTTCGCCACCCCTTCAGATTCATTATCAGAGGGGTTATCAATGCACTTCAGGGAGTCCATTGGTTGTGAGGGTAGTTCAGGGCTTCCTTCGTTGCAGGGGAGACACTGGGGCCTCTCATTTACAATAATAACTTTTAAAGAGTAGATGCTGTAGGTGTTGTAGCGCTACATTTATCCTTTACCGTAGCAGGTTTGGGATGCCCCCAAGATACCAGTTTTGGAGTAGATATGGCCAGAGGAGCAGGTGAATGAGATAGAGATAGCGTATTGAAAGGATGGTATGGGGAACCACTTGGGAAGGCCGCTCTGGAGAAAAATATGGGAAAGGCAAAGGGACGACTGCTTTTACCAACTGGTCTTTTGAGCTGAAGACGGAGGGGAGCACTTCCCCATCTTGGCCATTATCCTCTGACTAGATTTATGGGAAGAAGAAGCATTTTGTGATGACAACTCCTCAGGAGCAGGTTTCCAGATGTTGAAAGCAATGTAAGAGGCTAGAGTTGTTGGATTAGATGCTTACCTCAGAGTTCCTTACATAGGATCAAGTTCATAGATATCAGCCACCAATAGCAAGGCCTCCTTTGTCATGGTTGGATGACATTATAGTAGGAACAGATGCTAGAGATAAGGCTGAGCGACAGGAGGCCCTGAAGGTGAAACTTCAGGCTCTTCCCGACCTGAAAACACCTTAGATCAACGCTGGGTGCAAGCCAAGCATGCCAAGGTTGATGCTAATGGGGTGCAAAACGCCCAGCCTCTTATCTCGGCTCAGGCCCTAAAATGAACGATTTATGTTATAAACAAAGATGGTTTGATTCACTTGGTTGGAGAGCAAGGGTTCAAGTCCCGCTCTAGCTATGAAATTTTAAGCTCAGGTAAAATACGGCTTTAATTGATTACTTGAGTGAAGGCACTTTCAGTGTATTTTACTAAAATGGATGGAAGCGTCTGTTTATTGGAGCATCAATGCTTGGGCGCACTTCCGCAGAACCTGAATTTCCCCAGCCCACTTTAAATATGTTTCTGCGACCAACACTCCTTGTTGGTCGACTTTTCTTAAATAGTAATACCCGTTTTTTTACATTTTACTTATGGTTCCTTGGGCTAATCTGGTGGCGGACCTCTTTGGGGAGGTCTCCAACTATGTGGGCCACTACCTTCTATTGCAATTTACCAAAATCCCAGGTGCTCCCTTGGGTCGCCCAGGTCCCCTCCAGATCGAGGCACCCAAGCTCCCTGACGCCAAGTTACACTTGATTATGGACTCCCCTCTGGGGTCCACTCAAGTTATTATGTTTCTATCTTACCTGGTCTTATACGTTGCGTTATACACCCTGGCCTGGGATACCTTTGGCACAGGCACCGTTTGAGGTGTCTTCTTACCCTTTTCTTAACGGCTAATTCCCTAGCAATGTGGGTTTGCATCCCACATCACCTTGCTGGGAACGAGAGAGTTACAGACACTCTCTTGACATCCTTGATATCTTGTACATTTTTGAAAGAACGCTTTATGGAAGAGAGATGTATCGCCAAAGAGGGATGGGATGCCAAGCCAGCCAAGGTATTGGCAATAGCATCGTCTAAGGGTAGCATTTTTGCAAGCAGTAAAGGTTGAGCTTTATTGTAAAAGCGTTCAACAAAAAAGGCGATTAATTCTCCCTGTTGCAGGCTAAGGCACCCAAAGGCCTGAATTTGCCTTTTCAAACTTTGTAGGGAGCCAAATTCCCCGATGAGTGCTTGATTAACCTCCGTCCAGGTGCTGAGGGAGGCCATGTGCGGAACCATTATTTTATGAGCCACATGACTTAAGCAGGGAATGATGTACTTAATTTCAAGCTGGTCAGTTGCTCCTTCCATAACAACTTCATAATAAAGATGAAAGATGCACTACTTCCCTTATCTGGGATAAACTTGTGCCTCAAAGGGGTTTATGAATATTGGGGTTGGCCCCATAAGAGCCTTGTGAAGTGTGCTGTTCAAGACCTTTGAGGCGAGACAAAGCACTGGCTAGCTGAAATTCCAGAGAAGCTAGCTGGGGTTGGTTTCAGCAGGGAGGTCGTGAGATAGACTTTCCCTATCAACCTCCATTTATCAAATTAATTGGTGGTGTACAGGATCCCCTATAGTGAGCACCACTTGTCAAAATTCTGGCGTTGACTCAGGCTCACTGGTGCTATTTGCACAGGACTTGACAATTTAAAAGAAGCAGGAGTAGGTAAATTCTTACATCAGTATGATGATATAGGAAAATTTTTGACACCACTTATAATAAAATTGGAACCTTTAAAATTAGGAAAATAAGAGGGTTTTTTATTAATATATTAGTGAGTGCAACAGGTTGAAAAAACCTATTACTATGTCACTGCTTAGTATATAAATGATCCAAGATTTGAAGTGAGACTGCTGAGAAATTCAGTATAAGCCACAAGTATCTGAATTAGGAAAGATGAGGTTTTGGCCTATTGGATCTCCCAAAACTCACTTTGCTTCAACGGAATGGCCGTGGAAGGGTCAATTGTAGATATGAACAGTCCATTAGGTAAGGATTTTATATATCTGAACCAATCACCACTAGAAAATTTTTATACCTGGTGGGACCCACTCCAAGGCTATAAAAGGGGGTCCCCACGTAGGTGGTTAAAATAAATTGTTAATGAGATGGGGAGGAACCTTGGATGGACTCCCAGCTTCCGCCGCTTAGTCAGTGTAGTTTGACTCCCTAAACTCATGCTAACATCTGAGAAACGTTAGTAGAAGTATTGCCCCAAATAAAGGGGTTCCACTGAGAATTGGCCAGGGTCTTTAGGCTTATTTCGTCCATATTATGAACTGAAGCACTCTTATTAAATATATTGGACCTGTAAGTATCTAACAGTCCCAAACAGTAGGAGCAACTTTTTAGACCAGAAACTCATTAACTCACTTTAATATAATAATGTTGCATCATCAACAGTAAAATTATGAGAGAGAAACAAGGTAAATAGTATTTAGTCTTTATCTGACATGCATAGTCTTGATTATATATTGTTGACTTGTTCTTCTAAGATGACAATCTGATAACCTTTAGAGATAGCTTTGCCAGCAGGGTAAGTAAAAAGTTACACCAAAAATGTTCATAAGGGAAAGGCTTGCTGGTATAATAGATCTTGGTTTGATAGACTCATAGCATAGTGATAAGGCAATCAAGCAGCCTTCTATATAGTTGGTGGTAATTAAGTGCAAGCCTTATAATAGACAATTGAGTTTTTATTCTATCAAACTGCAAATTTTACAATTTATCAAAGTTTTATATCCTTATTTAAATTAGAACTTATTAAATCATATTGTCTTTAAGAGAAATTATCAGTGAGTAACATATGCTGTGGTGTGAGCCACTGACTTTTAATACATGAAGATTGACTCTTTTTTAAGCCTTTTATAAGATACAATATTAGGATGGTATTTCCATCAAAAACAATAGCTAATGGAATTCGTTGGTTGCTATTTAGCTTATTAAATATTAATGGGGTGTGTCCTGCTTAAAGGAGGCTCAGATGTCTAAAGAGAATATTGCAATATCCCCTTAAAAGTAAGTGCAAGAAGAAACTTATAAAAGCAGATATCAAATTTCTTTGTTATAATCCGGTTTTACCTAATTGTAACATTCAAATTTGTATGACTCAAAAGAGAATTTAACTTGGGGAGCTAGGCAAAATCTTACTTTAATTATTTAATGTTAGACCTTTTTGTTACAAAATTATTAGCTAATCAGATTAGAAAAGTTTAACCCAATGGCCACAAGTGAGCTTTGATGTTCTCCTGGAGTGTTTTCCCCCTATGCGCATAGTATTCTTATGATGTCTGGAATAAGTAATCCTTAAAGTCAAGATAACATCCATCTTAGTTTTCTATATAGCTTTTTGGGATGCATTTTGAGGCTAATTTTGCTTTAAATCAACTTTATTGTCATATAAATACTAAAGTTTTGTTTTCTTTTGGCATTGCTAACCCTTTTCAGTGTATTGGGCGATGTAGCACGCTTTGGCACATTACATTTAACTAAGGTTTGTTTCACCTCTCCACCAATTACCAAACGTCCAAATGTCTTCATGCCTCTAAGGTGATGTCTATGACCATTTTTGTCATGATTTATCTATAACGCTCATGTTCCCAAAGAGGTGGTGAGGAAGCCCCACCCCACCAACTGGGAACAACCTGCTAGCAAGAGAGAAAACAGTGCACCACAAAGAAGGATGTGATCAAATGGCCCATGGCGAGAGATTGAACAAATTCCGTTATTCAAGACCTCCTGGAGGTCAGTAAAGGGTAACAAACATATACACATTATTAAAGAAACAAACGGGGTTTTACTATAAACTAAGTTGACCAACAAAGAAGGTTGGTCTCAAAACACTAGTTATAAAGAATGGGAGTATAATTTCATCTGGTGATGAACTTCACCCAATCTAACCAATAAGCATAAACAAACATTCTTTGTGGTACTATAACTTGAATATGCTTATACTTTGGTGATTGACTGCAATTGGATTTTGTCTGAGTTTGGCATTATGGTAAACTTAATGCGAATTGAAGCACCATTTTCCCAGAAATTGTAACGTACCTTCATAATTTACTAAATAAATGATGCACCACAAAGCCAATGATGTACCATCCCCATGTCCATCTTGTGCACCCCCAGACCCAACTTGAGCAGGTTTATGCCCTCACCCAGCGTTGGTCCAGAGTGTACTTCAGGTCAGGCAGGTTCATTAACTCGAACCCTTGGCCTCCACATGGTCTGCCTTGTTGGTAAAATGTCCTTTCCTACTATTATGTTATTTAACCATGACAATTTTTTCTTTGAGTCTGCCATTCCCATCAGCTGATATGCCACTACATCGCCTCCAACTCACCCATCAGCTATACTTGTGGCGCCCATCTCTGTTTATCAGCTGCTCATGTCTCTGGTGTGCCATCACATGTGCCATCTGTCATGCCCACTACCTCTTCCTTCTGTTGGTACTACAGTTTCCCCTAGATATTCCCTCCCTTCAGGTGACCCACTGAACCCCTTCTGTTGACCATGCCATGCCTGCCTTCCACTTCTAAAGAGTTCTTAGCTACTTCTGCCTCTCACCAAAAAAACCAACTTACAAATTGTTGTCACACTCCAGTTTTTACCCTATAATGGCATTTTGCAAACTTTTCTAAACTTGAATGAGCTTTTATCTTTTGAAGTTTGGTGAAGCCTTACTTTAAATTCTGCAATGACAGAATTCTTGATTGTGAAAATGATTGTTTATCATATATGAAACCCCTAATTAATGATAAAAAAGTGTGATTTAATGCCCTTCCAGAGCGTTTGTTGGAAACATGCCATTTGGTATGCTTGCTAGTGATTTTTAGCCCCAAATTCAGAAAAATCATTGAAAGAGAAATATTCTCTCAAATGTGGGAATAAATTAAGGGGAATTTTCATATTGCTTATATTAAATAATAAAACGTTGATTATACTAAAAGGTTGGGTTTTTTAAGGGTTTTTATTATCAAAGAGTCAAGAAGCAAACCCTCTTGATATCTCACTGCTTAGTATTTAAATGATATCAAGGCTTGGAGTGAGATAGCCAAGAAAAATATTATAAGCTGAATTAGGAGCTATAAAATTAGACCTATTGGATCTTGAGATTTACCTCACATCAATGCAAGGGCTGATGTTGGGTCAATAGCAGGCAAGACAAACCCGTGGGGCAAGGATTTAATATATCTAACCCAATCAAATGTTGGGAATCAGAATGACTCCCTTGATTCTACCATAGGTCCACTGTGAATTTGTGATGGATCAGGGGGCCAGCCTGATCCTCATAGACCTCATTAATATCTTTTTGGATTTGCCTGCAAATTCAGAGGTCAAGTTCAAAGAGTCAGAAGAGTCAAAAGAATAATTTGAGATGAAAATCATAGTTTCTTATTTTCCTGCAAGATTTTGAGGTTGAGTTTAAAGGGTTAGAGCAGTCAGAAGAACGATTTGAGACAGAAATTATAGTTTTGGATTTGCCTGAAAATTAGGAGTTTGAGTTCAAAGTGTTGGAGCAGTCATAAGAACAATTTAAGACAGAAACTGAAGGTTTGTATTAGGGGATTTGAGAATGAGGGCTGATCTGGTGTATCAAATGACCAGTATCTTGAGTCCACTAAATCTTCCATAATTGGGATATGAGTCTTTTTCAAAAGATGATTTAGATGTCAATGAAAAGCCTAATTTAGGATTTTAATATTTTAATCTATTGCAAACACTTTAGAATGAGGAAATGTCAACTGAGAATACAGTTTCATTTTTAGGAAATCACAATAAAGTTTTATTATCCTTGCTTGCCTAAAAAACAGTTTGAAGTTTTAATTTAAAGGTAAAGTACTTAAATCAAAAAAGAACGATGAGATCAACTGGTGAGCTAGGCTAAGCATTGGATTTGTTCATGGTTTTTTCATGGAGCCAGACTTTTCTGCTTGCATGCAGTATAACTGGAACAGTGGTCTTTGAATACTTTACAAATTCTGGTAATGGAATATATGTTTGGGGGTGGTTTTCCGCCAGGTTGTCAGTCATGTGGTCAGTGACATGGCTTGTTCTTCCCAACTTCTTAGTCACATATCAGTGAAAAATCCATGCATTACATAAAATTGAAACTCAAATACATCTCTCCATCTTGTGGGGGCCCCAAGAGGAAGCGGTAGTCCCCAATGGAGAGGAATAGAACTGACATCTTAACTGTGGTTATGGTAGGGTTCATGTTGGCATTTTTGCTACACGAGGTGGGACAATTATGGGGGCAGCAACTCTACAATCCATAGTAGTCCAGGCAAAACCCAAATTACCCCACAGTCAGGTGGCATTGTCCATGGAGGCGCTGGGCAAACTTCACCAAGTCATTGCACGTATCCACTTCCAGGCACAGTTGGCACAGGCAACAGGGGGAATCCTTTCTCACGCTCCAACTAGCCCTGGTGGTGGACACATTGCCTCCAGAATTGGCAGGATGTTTGTAGGAACTTAACGAGAAATAAGAGAGTTTGCAAAATTCAATGGAGGAGTGTGTGGAGTTAATTGACCAGGTGGAATGTCTGGATGAGGCAAAAGATGAGGCATGGTCGGCACTCTTAACAGTTAGCCAGAGTCATAGATCAGTAGAAGAATATGCGTGGGTTTTCTGTCCGCTGGTGAAGGCATCCCAAATTGCAGCATCTCAAGCTCTACGTATGTTCCGCCAGGGGTTGCAATCAGATTTCTAGCATCTTTTGCATCAGCAAAGGTCCAGGACACACTATGGGAGGAAGTGGCCCTAGCGGTACAAGTTGAAAAGCAATTGGTGGCGGCACAGGACCAGAGTGAAGGATCAATGTCATTAGGTAAGTGACAATCCCTGGTGAGTGGCTGTTCTAGTCAGAGGGGTTGTCATCCAGCCCCAAGGAACTTTGGAAACGCATAATGGGGAGGGCATCAAGGAAAAGAAGATGAAGCACGAAAATTAGTGAATTAAAGGCAGGGAAAGGGAAATATGCCTGGGTTTTTATCAGCTTTTTGCAATTGAAAGATTAATTCAGAAATAATTCTCCTTCTTCGCTTTATCCTCACCTGTTACTCCCATAAAGTTATACATTGATGGTGAAACGGAAGGGTCAATGGCCCTGGTAGATACTGGGGCAGAAGAGAACTACATTGAGCTTGCATTGGCGGAATGCTTGAAGTTGCAGGCGTGGAGGGGACCAGAGGTGATATTTGCCAATGCATCACAGAATGCACCATCATGGCGAGTGAGCCCTCAGTGAAGATACATGACATATTTGGGTTCTGGGAGTAGTTCTGAGCAATTAAGAACCTGGCCCACCAAGTAGTGCTAGGGATGCAGTGGTGGCATCAGTTCAGACCCCAGATTGATGTGCCTCCCAGTACTATAACCTTGAACCCAAGGATGGGTCCCCTGATGAAGTGAAGGCTGTTGGTGTAAAACCATGAGTCAGGTGAGCATAGAACTTTGGGGCCATTCAGGAAGAGGATTTACCAGCAGGATAACAAGAATTTGTGGGGGGACTTTGGACCAAAAAGGATTTACCATTCTCTCACATGGGCCATTTGCATTCTAATATTGGTTTATGTAAGGGTTGAGTCCCCCCCTGTAGATGCCCAATCTACCCACTGAACAAATGAGACAAGGCCGCGTTGAAGGATAATGTGAATTTGATTTTGAACAGAGGTTTGATTGAGCCTTCAAAGTCAGCTGTGGTGTCCCCAGTGTTGCTGGTGCCCAAGGCAAGTGGAGAGTTACAGCCATATGTGGACTACCAGAGATTGAATGCAGTCTTGGAGCTGGACCCTTACCCAAGACCATTAATGGAAGATATCCTGCCGATGGTCACAGGGTGCAACATTTTCATCAAGCTTGATTTGGCAGATGCGTTCAATCAGGTATCTGTTAGGCCAGAGTACCAGAAGTACATGGCGTTCAAATGCCAACTTGGAATGTTCCAATACTGAGTTATGCCATTTGGGCTGCGCAATGTCCCAGCGTTGTTCCAACATATGTTGACCAGGTACTCAGTCAGATGGTTGGCCTGTGTTGCATCACTTATATGGATGACATCCTTGTGTTTTCACGTTCCAAGGAAGCACATGTACATGACGTGCGGGAGGTGCTGGAGGCATTGGCTGCAGCAGGATTATGGATGAAGCCTTAAAAGTGTGAGTCTAACCAGGAGCCAGTTACATTCCTGGGGTATTTTGTTTTTAGGAAGGGCCTAGGGGTATGTGTCATGGAAACGGCATAAGAAGTTTAGACCAGCCTGCCAGTCAGGATGCGTGAGCACCCAAAAAGCAATCCACAATTCCAGAGGCATTGCTGACTGTATGACTTGATATGGAGCTGGGAAATATGATACTACGAAGTGGTGGTGCAACAACAGGGTAAGAAGTATCCCAACGACAAACTACACTGAACCCATTCCCAACTCAGTGGTTCTAGCTTCATGAGGTGGGATTACTGGGATAGTTTCGACGAGATTATTGGCTTGAGAGGCCAACTCATCGAGGCTGATAAGGAGATGGATTCTTTCTTTCCATTGTTGTACATAGGGCCATAAGATCCCTGTGTATTGTTGCTAGAAGTTCATAAGAGCAGGGTTGTAAAACCAAAAGTGTTAGACTCGCTGGGCCCAATTGATGATAGAGGGAGCCATAGTGACCAAAAGAATTGGTAAAGCCCACCCAGAGTGTGGGGCAATGGGCCACCAGGGAAATGTCATCAGGGATGCGGTTAGAACTAAGAATAAAAAGATTGATTTTTTAGGCAAAATTTTAATGGGAAAGGAAAATAAGAAAATTGACCAACAATCTTCTCAGTGCCATGCAACTGATTAAATAGTGGTCAATTGGGTAGTGACAGGATGGGGTTGGAACCCACAAATTTGACCTAACCAGCAATTTGTTTGGGAATGGGCGGGTTTATTCTTTGGGAACTGACATTGCAAAAATCGGTGGTGGGCCAAGTCTCTGTCAGTTTGACCTCAAACATCCAAACCAAGGCTCGACTACATTTCTGATGGTTAGTATGATGGCATTTGGCCTGATGGGCGTCGGGAATCCCCCAAGGCCATCCCATATAGGGACAGGTCCATTTGGTTTGGAACAGGTTTGGGATGGCCAACCTGCCCGTGCTCAGTCATTTAACTGTTCATTCGATCAATAGCAGCACATCAGGTGCAACACCTGAATTACTATCAGGGGGCTTCAAAACCTCGTTGATGGTGCCCAATATTTGTTCTACTGGTCTAGTGATTGAATTGGAACCATCAGGCGATCCGGCTGATATCTCATTCTTCATACTTTTACAGCCATTTGAATTTTGGGCATCAGCCAGATTGCCAACTGGATTAGATCTGACCAATTTCAATTCAGTAATCTCAGCACAGATTTCACTAATTCCCCGCAACATTTCTGAGGTAAGTGTGGGTATTGGGGGTGGGATCTGAAGCGGAAGAGCTGTTACCCATCGCTCATCTACTACATGAGCGAGATTGCTCTGAGTGATGAGAGGTACCACCATCCTCTTTGGTGTCTTTTTATTTTGGAATGGGAATATGACCCAATTGAGAGCCAAAGGACGTTCCCTGAGACTTACAGTATACCCAAACAAGATACAGGTGGTGCGCGCATGGAAGGCACCAAAAGATCAGACAGGTGTAAGAAGTTTTCTGGGGACAGTGAATTTTTCCAGCGGTTCATCAAGAATCTATCAAAGTTGGCCTTACCACTTACATAATTAACACAAGATGTGCCGTTTGTATGGGGGAAGAAGAGGAGAAAGCATTTAACATGCTGAAAAAGAAGCTCATTTCAGCGCCAGTCCTTGCCCATCCAGATCCTGAGAAACCTTTCATTTTTGAGATGGACGCCTCAAATTTTGCTTTGGGACAAGTACTCTTACAGAGGGGGGCGGACGGGTTAGAGCACCCAATGTTATTTCTGGTGGAAAATGATTCCAGCAGAAATAAACTATCTGATATACGACAAGGAGCTACTGGCGGTGGTTATGGCACTGCAGGAGTGGCAGCACCACTTGTTGTATGACCGTCACCCTATGTAGTTTGGACGGACCATTGGGCACTGGAGTATTACCAGGAACCCAGGAAGATGAATCAGCGCCAAGCCTGGTGGCATGTGGAGATGGTTCAGTATGATTTCCGAGTGGATTACTGACTGGGATCAGTCAACAACTTAGAAGATTGGTTGAGCCAGGGTGCGGGGCTAGAATACAATAAAGCAGAGTTGTAGGAGTGTAACATGGCTACCATGTTCCGGTCAGATCAATTTTCCATGATGGTGAGCAAGGAGAATGAACAGGAGGGGGAGATTTGATGGAAACAAAAGATGTCAGCATTTGGTCAATTATGTGCTGGTATGACAGAGGGCCAACAGCATGGCCATCCTCATATGTACAGGAAGAAAGACAGGATTTTGTACCACGACTCTAGAGTGTGGGTTCCAAATCCAATGTTACAGTGAGAAGTGCTGCAGGCGTCGCATGATCACCCATTGGTGGGGCATCTGGGGGTTGAGAAGATGGTGGAACTGGTATGGCATAAATATTCATAGACTGGACTTCAGAAGGGTATCACAATTTATGTGGCGGAGTGATTGGTTTGCGCACATTTGAAGCCTTTGCAGAGGCATCATGTGGGTAAGTCAGTCCCACACCAAATTCCAAGCTGGCTGTGGGTGTCAGTCAGTGTGGATTTCATTAGGGGTTAAATAAGATTCAAAGAATGGTGCAATAAAGTTTATAGTTGATCAGTTGACTAAATACATCGAGCTTTTTCTGTGTAAGTCAAATTTCTTGTACAAAGGCACAACAACAGTTTTCATTGATGAGACTTCACCCATCATGGCCTGCTGGCAGAGATCATCTTGGATCGTGGACCCCAATTTATATCAGTATTCTGGTCAAATTTGCTCAGTAACTTGAAGATTCGCCCATGCAGGGCTTCAGCGTATCATCCTCAGTATGATGGACAAACAGTAGGGTAAACCAAATATTAAAACAATACCTTTGATGCTACTTTTTAGATCAGAAAGACAATTGTTTTCCTGTATCAGATTGGCCCAATTCCCTATAAAAACTACTATCAGTCATCAACAGGGATGACCCCATTCTTCACAAACCATGGATTGAATCTGGGGTTGGATGGGGAGTCATGTGACGGAGTATGACAGGGGGTGGACAAATTATCCCACAGAATGATGGACATTGGGAAGAAGTTACAGATTAACCTGGAGCGTGCCACAGCACGGCAGAAGTGGTATGCAGATTGATGGAGAGCGCCAGAACCATTGTTTGCTCTGGGAGATTGGGTGTTGGTGGCGGCTAGAAATTATGTGGTACCCATGAAGAGATGGAAGCTTGGACCAAAGGTCTTGATTCTGCATAAGGTGATTCAGGTTGTTAACAAAGTCACATTTGAATTGGGCCTTCTGTAAGAGTTAAGAGTCCATCCAGTTACCCATGTCTCACAACTTCAGGGATTCCAGAGGTGAGAAATGGAGCGGCATGGGCCGTTGAGACCATGGGAGGATGACAACCAGGAATACGAGGTCAACAAATCCTGATTGAGTGATGGGTGAGGGATTTGCAGAAATTTCTGGTGAATTGTAGAGGGTACTAGGTGGAGATTATGACCTGGCAAATGCCAGAGGAGTGTGCACGCTGTCTGGAGAGGATCAAAGAGTTTTTTGATTTGCAGGGGGTGATGCGATGAGTCATGCCCAGCTTTATTTGCACATTGACCACATCAATGGAATTTCAGATTTGGGTAAGAATCTGAAGGTTGAGTTTGAGGATTTGGGGCTGGCAGAAGAACTAATTGAGATCAGAATTGAGGGTATGACTTTGGGTATTTGAGAATGAGGGCTAATCTGGCGTATTGAATAACTGGTATCTTGAATTCTCCAAATTGCGATTCATTGGGATGTGGTGCTTTTGTAAGTGATGATTTTGATGTCGCTCAAAAGCCTAAAATAGTAATATGGCTATTTAAACAATCACGAATAATATAAAATAAGTCTAACAAAACTGGGAATACAGTTATACTTACTTAGAAATTTCACAATAAAATCCGGCACTATTGCTTGCCAAAAATTGATTTAAAGTTTATTTTAAAAAAATATTAAACAAAATTAACCAGAACGATGAGCTTGACCAGAGATCTGGGCCAGGTGTTGGCTTTGTTTGCAGCCCTGTTATAGAACCTGATGCTGCTTCTTGTATGCAGTATCACTGGAACAGTGGTCTGTTAATACTTCGAAATTCTGGTAATGGCGTGCAGGTTCAGGGGTGATTTTAGTTTATCAGTCATGTGGTTGGTGACATGGCTTGTGCTTCCCAACTCCTTTGTTGCATATTGGCGTGAACCCACTTGTTACACTGATACCAGGAATGCGAGCATTTGTATTACAGATCAATTGATCAAGTTTAAAATTATATAATAAAGGGCTTAGAGGGTCATCTTGGCGGAGACCCCTCTTTGGGAGAATTATATTAGTTAGGAAACCTTATCCTCATACAGCCATAGTGGCTGATACAGTAAATAGTAACTCCCTGTTTATAAATCTGGGTGGGACTTTAAACTTGTTAAGGCAGTCTCTTAGATATGTCCAGTTAAAATCAGTCATATGCTTACTGTTAATCTAAAAAAACAAGTGCTCCAGAAGCTTTAGATTGGCAGATGTAGGCAACTGTGTGAACTTTATCTCATATAGATCTTCTGAGGAATAAATCCATATTGAGAAGAAATTAGAACTTTGGTTGCTATTTCCTATAATATTTTAGTCATAATTTTTGTGAAACCTTTGCTGTCAGTGTTGGTTATGGAGATTGAGCGCTGATTAGATTTTTTAACCTATCTCCCTTTTTTTAAGAGTAATTGCATATGCTTCTTAATCTCCAGAAATAAGGCATGTTTTATAATATACTTATTCATGGAAACCAAGTACATTTGTTTGGGAATTTATTTTTTATTACTTGTGATTTTTTGATGCGATATAATTTTAATTTATTAGCAATTATGGGACTTTGTCCTGACAAAGCATCAATAAATAGAATAATAATATAAATTTTTTGATAATATTTGGGCCTTTGACCTGACAAAGCACAAACTAAAAAATTAATAATAGATATAAATCAAGGGTAATATACATAGTAAATAATCTGGAAACTCAAAGTTGAGGCTTCACTCACACTAGGGAAAAGCCTGAAAAGCTCATACCTTTGGATTATTAGAATGACAATAGATAAAGACTATGTATGCTATCATGGGTATTGAAGTACCCCCAATGGAAGCTTAGTCTTTCCTTTGTAAGTTAATTATCTGACATTTGTTAAATTTGTGGATTCACAGGTTCACTTAGGTTATCTTCTTGCAGCAATCGTTTCCTTTTTTTACAGGAGGCGCATAAAGATCTGAACATGTTTCCATTGAGATTTAATAATAAAATAACAATATACTAAAAAACCGAGTCACAACAATCAAAAGTGTTTTATTAGGTATACTCTTCATATATACAGGTGACTAATGGCATTATATTGCCCACCTATTAGAAATCATTTTCATTGGTTTCTGGAAAAAGAAATTATTTTTATTCATTAACCTGAAGCATTTGGTATGATATTAGTTGGAACTCCCATAAAAATAAAGTCCAATTTGTGGCAATTGCGCCTAATAAGCTTAATAAATTTAACTTATTTACAACTTTGCCAAAATCACCTGTAAGTAGCTTCATAAGCTATCCATAGTCAATCCACTGATTGATTGACATAATTTCTAATTTATAGATTCTCTCTTAGAAAGCCTAAAAATTCATTAGAACTAGTTAATAAAATTGGCATATATGCCTAATTAATTAAAGCCTTAGTTTTAGAACATATTAAAAAAATAATCTAGTTAAATTTTAAAACACAATCTCCAGCTTAACCAGGTTATTTCTACCAACATGTCTATTCATGAGATCTCCTCTGTGGCCTATACAGCACTGATAAAATGTCTGAAAAATTTGTGCAACCTCTTTTAAAAGTCACCTAAAAATAAAAAAACAGTTTTGTGGCACTCTTGTTGGTCCAAAACAACATTGACAAGATGACAGAGAGGTTTTTTTACAAGCCCCACTCTTCAAGAGTTGTTGGAAACAAATTAAATGGAATCTAGGTTTGCTGTACTCTTGTCAGGCCAAAACACATCAATTCAATGGCAGAGAGTTTTTTTGTACAACCCCCTTCCTTAAACAGTCATTGGAAAAATGAAGCACCATCTATCACCAGAAATTGATAACAATGCTAAAGAATTTGATGGCAATAGAAAGGAAGGTAAGAAAAGGTGGCGGTATTTGTCACCAAAAAGTTTGTCGCTGATTCCCTATCATAACCTGTTGCAAACATTGCCAAAAAAATTGATGGCATTAAGTCAATCATAAAAAACTTAAATTCTTGATATTAATAAAATAATATTGATAATAGCTATATCTATGTGTTTTTCCTTCTTCTTTCCCTCTATCCTCATTTTTTCATTTTTCATTTATTTTTAGCTATTTCCACGCATCAAGGACAGTTGTGAAGCTTACAGGTGACACCACGGAGGTTGATGTGGGGCATAATGCCCATCTATTTGAGGTACTCCAGTTCTCCAGTACCAGTGAGCTGAAGTGTGCTGAAGGTGCTGGAATAGACAATCATCTTTTTCCTTGCATATACTTCCCCAAATTCCTAGGATTTATGTGGTTTGCTTGCCAGTCTAGTAAAGGTAGTTGCCTAAAGGAAACAAATGTCATATGCTCATTTTGCTCTTTTTTAAAAGTGCCCTCATGGAAAGTGAGCTTGTCCTAATTGTTAGTGGCGTCATCTTAACTGACTCAATCAAGTGTTTCAGATACCCACATGAAGATTGTCTTGCTTCATGTCTATGTTCATTATGATCAAAAATGGCCACTTACTGCCAATAGCCAGCATACTCCTACTAAGCCATGAGTTGATGTTGAGCCCAAAAAATGTTGGAAACTAATGTCCACTGCAGGACATTGGAGATAATATTGAACAGCTTCTTGTCATTAACAGAAGGTTGAAAATGTTGACTGAGGACAATTTTAGCCAATCTTCTAAATTGTTGAATTAGGCGCTCATGGCTGCTTATTACATGCTCTGTAACATTGTGCTAAACTGCTTCATTTCCCGCCTCAGTGCAAGGTGGTCTAAAATTGTTACCTAAACAATTTTAATGTAATTGTGGTAAACCATATTCACTTCACCTCAACTCATCCTTATACTCCTTTACATTATCAGAAGATACTGGTTCAAACTATTTAGATTTGACAACTATTGATTAATTTTCTTCATATAATTTCCACAGCACTCCTCAATGTACATGTTCACCTTCTCAGGGTCCTTGCACTCACCTCCTTTGAATCAATAAGGCAATTTTTTTCTATCTCTTATGTACTCCAAGTACATTTTATTGATCCTTGTACTTACTTCCCTCAATTTAACCATTACTCTCTTGGCTATATATGGTTCTTCATTCATAATTGTCTTTTTTCTGTAAGGTATATTCAGCTAAGATCCCCTGTAGTGAACATCACTTGTTAAAAATTGGTGATGGCACAGGTTCACTGCAGTTTCTCTTTAAAACAATTACTTATTGTATGAAGACAGAAGTTTCAATCTGAGCTGGACATAGTTCTTTTAAATATTAAGCAATAAATTAATAAATAACTAGAACATTTAGTAATGTTAACAAAAAGTTGATTTACTAGTGTCACATTTTCGTACATATAGGTGACTCCTGGCAATTTAATACCGCTTTGAAATCGTTGACATTGCATGATGAAAATAGACTTAACTTTTATTCATCATCCAGCATCATTTGACATACTATTGGTTGGGTCTATTATCAAAATAATACTTTAGCTGTGGCGATTGCACCCACAAGTTTGGTAAACTAAAGTTATTGCAACTTTTCTAATATTTCCTGAAAGTCCGTTCAAAAAATTAAATTTAATTGATCCACTTTTTTATTGATATAATTGCTAACTTAAAGCTTCTATCATAGAAGCTTATAAATCATAAGAGTGGTTAGCCTAGCAGGATAATTCCTGCTTTTAATCTAGTGCAGGTTTTGTTCAACACAAGTTCAAAACATAAACTGCTATAAAAAAATCTTGGTGTGTATTTGTTCCAAAGTCAACCCACTTCAATTTACTTAAGAAGCTTATAAATCATTGATTCTAGTGAATAAATTGACATTAATGCCTAATTAAATAAATAACTAGTTTTGGAACACATTGAAAGAAACTACTCTGGTTAATTTTCCATTAACAGTGTTTAGTAGAACCTGAGATTACCAAATACTAATATAGATTCTTTTGGGAATTATAATACTACATATATAATTTATCTACTTAAAATAATTTACTGACTTACTGACATACTGAATGATTGATTGACTGACTGACATCTTAAACCTTTGAGTCTGGTAGGTTCAATCCAATTTGGGTGAGTGAATGAGAATTGGTGAATATATTGAATAATTCACCAAATTGCTCTCCTGAAACTAATATCTACAAAGTATAAAACTTAACCATTAATTTTATTTGAGGTAAGCTGACCAGGGGACGGACATTACCAAAACTAAAATTTAAAACTATAACTAATCACAACTAATTGGTTCAGACAAAATGCCCAAATGAGCGGATTGAATGAACATTTTGAACGTAAACAACCAAACAAGTGGGCAGCGGAGACCGCTTATCCTCCATGGTGGAGGGAGAGGGGGATTGGGGGCTCATCTTCAGTAGCAGCTTCCTCCTCCCAAAGTAGGGTATGTGTCAAGGCGTACAGTAAGGGCGTTGGGGCATCGGCGGCATGTGGTTCAATATCACTAATGATTGGTATTTCATGAGAGTTTGCAGCTAGGAAAATGGCACTGTTATATTCAGCTAAAGCTTTTTTGGCTTTAATGTGGGCATCTGTGAGTCTAATGAACGTGGCAATATTAGTTTAGGTAATCTTAGCTTTAGGATTCCGTGCTACTTTACCACGTTCTGGATAGCTTTGTTGACATTCATGTGTAGCTGGTTCATTGTACTTTTACTTTTTGGGATGAGGTTTGAGGGGATAACAGGAGGTGAAATACCTCCTGTGAGCATCACCACTGATTTGGCAACTGCTTTTTGGAGGGGACAACAATCTGGTGTTGCAGCTGCTTTGACTGAAAGATGGTGGCCACTGCAAAATGATTTGGCATTTGACTGTGAGGTATATAGATGAGGAGGGTAAATGGCGTCCCCTTCTGCATTAATGAACCACTCAATTTTCAGAGATGGTTCTTTAATGAGCTTACCTGATTTGTCAATTTCAGCCAATAAGTCCCATGGGTTCTACTTGAATTGAATTGGGGAATCGGCATATGGTTAAGGTTTAGTTGATTCATTAGAGGAAGCATGGGATTGAACTGTGGCTAATCCGATGCTTGATTAAAGGAATCATGTGTGGCACTGGGGCGAGGAGGAGGCTGATTGGTTGCTGTAGGTGCAGCTGCAGCCTCAGGTTTTGGGGGAGTGGGAGGTAGGATTGTACTCCATGTTGGAACTGGTGCGTGATGGGCAGCGGATTAGAGGTCAATGGACAAATTGTCTGATCCATCAGAAGTGGCTAAGGATGGGCACTTGCGTTTCAAGTGGTCCGACTCAAAACAGGATGGACAGATCGTCCACCCACTCTCAACGTGGGCCCAAAATGGATGGTCAGGGGCAGAAGGAATAACGGCTTGAGGGGGAATTGACACTGCAATTTTACTAGATTCAGGGCTTATTATGGCATATGCCTGAGGCCCAGCGAGTTGTGTGGCCCCATTTGGGACCGCAAATTGTAAGATGGGGTTGGAGCCATAGGCTGCCAAACCATCAATCAGCTCCTAATAGACCACTGCAGGGGAGAGGTGGGTGGGCAAACCAGCAAACTGGACCACCAAAGTGGTGTCCACTAGGAGCCATGTCTGTATTATAGGCAGAGGGTTACCCTGGAATACCAGGGACAGTTGCTGCAGTGGCGGCATCAGCTTCACAGGTGAAGCCAAGGTCAAAATACCACTTATATAGGTGGAAATCTATAAATCTGGCGGGTGTAATCACCACCTCTTATTTCAATAATGGCTTGGTCATGGTATGGGAAGAGTTTCCCTTAGTTGACTCTTAGGCTGTAGCGCATATTGCTCCAGGGGAGCACCAGGGGGCAGCGAAGTACCATATGGGTATGAGCGTGGTGAGGGTTAAGATCCTTGGGAGGAACAAATCATTACATGGGTTTGGAATAACTGGGCGAGCCAATCCTAGCTCGTTTTCCTGCCAGACAGAAAATGGCAGGGGGAGTTTTGCCACTTTCACACACAGGAGAAGCTGGCGGAGAATCCAAGGGCATTGGAGCGAAATTACAATGGGAAATCGAGATTTACTTTATTAATTTGTGTAATTTGCTTAGAAAGTTACGCCACTTGAAAAGAGAGTGTGATGGAGTATTTAACCCTGAATTTTACTTATTTAGTTATATAAAACTTAACCATGAATTTTACCCAATCAAATTATCTTCACAATTCAAGCTCCACTGATGAGCTTGATATAAGGTAATGTAGTTTAATTTATTAGAGCTTTTTACCCAATTGGTTATATAAAACTTCACTACAATTTTACTCAATCAAACCATCTCCACAATTTAAGCTCCACTGATGAGCTTGCTATAAGGTATTGTAAGTTTGATTTATTTTAGCTTTTTACCCAATCTAATTAATAAAAACATTCACTGGCTAACTGACATACTGACTGGCATCTGAAACCTTCAACTTTGATAGGTTTAATCTATTTGGGTGAGTGGGTGAGAATTAATAAATATTATCTCATAATTTACCAAATTGTTCACCTGAAACTGAGTAAAATCAATGTTAGAGTTTTAAGTAAAATATTAATGCTTATTAAGTAGATTAGGGTAGCCAGCTCACCAGCCACAAGGGCAACAGTGAAGCTGTCAGTCCAAGTGGCTCAAGCGTAGTGCTGGCACAGCCTTTAGGCTGTTATTGTATACTCATAAATAAACCTGAGCAACGCTGGGTAACTCTACTATTAGAAACAAATGATTTCTATTTTCTTTATTTTACATTAACCAATTGTAGCCACAGCAACGCGTGGCTGGGTATATCTAGTATATATATAAATGATTAACATATTTGTTTAGTTATATTACTAGTTAATAAATAGATATCACTAATCAAACTCACCTCGCAATACCCCCCCACACTGTGATCAGATCCACCCCTGATCACCCATTTTGGGCACGTGTCAAAAATGGCTGCGCCATTTGCCCCTTATGCTTTGAGCTTGACCACTCCAAGCGCAAGTGCCCCACAGTTGCCACTTCCACCACGTCTGCCACTCAGGGCTCAGGCGCTGCTCCAGCGGCTGCCTCACCCCAATTTTTTTGATGGGGCTTGGTCCTCCCACCCCCAACATTGGGGAATTTTGGTGCTGCTTTTAGAGCAGTGGCCAATCAGAATTTAAAAAAAAATTTAAAATTTTCTGAAAATTTGACTGGATTATGGAATCTTGAGTCGATGGCTGAACCAGTTTCAGCTGAGCTGCCATGGTTGACAGCATGTGGCCAATCAGCTCTGGCACAGCCCCAATTCCTGTGGCTGGCTGTCAGGAGAACAGCAAGTAATAATTAGACTGGCCTGCCAGCCCAGATGCCAGAGCATCTGAACGGTAAACCAGAATGCCCAAGGCACTGCTGTTGATATGATGTATATGGAACTAAAAAGTTCCACCAGTACCTGCTGGTGAGCCAGAATTTTGTACAAAAATAAAATAAAATACCAGAAAACCATGGTTGATAACCCAGAGGGGTATGAGAGTGTCAGTGGAAAAGGCGGCTTAATTCTCAACATATAAAAACTAATTTTTGGGGAAGGTTTTTTAATGGAAAAGTTAAAAGAAAAAATTGACCAACAATTTTCTCAGTGTGATGCGACTGATTAAATATTATTGATTTGGAGGGAAACCAAGCTGGGATCAGGTCCCACAATTTTGACCTAATCAGCGAATTATCTGGGAATGGGCAGGTTAGTTCCCTGGGAACCAACATTGAAAAATTCGGTGGCAGGCTGAGTTGCTGTCAGTTTGACATCAAACATCTGAACCAAGGCTCAGCTATGTTTCTGATGGTTGGCACAATGGCATTTGGCCCAACAAGTGGCGGGAATCCCCCAAGGCCACCCCACATAGGGGTGGGCCCATTTGGTTGGGAACAGGTTTGGGACACCCAACCCACCTGTGCTCAGTCACTGAACCATTTGTTCAGTCAGTGGTATTGCATCAGGCGAAATACCCAAATCTGCCAGCAGGAAGCTTTGAAACCTCATCGATGGTCTCTGATGCTATTACCTGCCTATCAGGGGTGATGCCCAACGGATTTGGGAGGGGAGAGATTTTTTTGATCATCATGTTAACCAAATTGCAACCATCGGGCATTCCATCCAATAGATCAGTCTTCATACCTTTTTGACCATTTGAAATCTGAGCATCAGGCTGATTGCCGCTCAAATTAGTTGCAATTGATTTCATTTTTGGTGATATCAGTGCAGATTTCACTGATTCCTCATAGCAGTTCTGCCAAGGAGAGTGTGGGTACCAGAAGCGGGATACAAAGTGGAAGGGCTGTTACCCAGCGCTCATCTACCACGTGAGCGAGATCTCCCTGAGTAACGAGGGGTATGGCCATCCTCTTTGGTACCTTCTTGCTTGGGAACAGGAAAATGGCCCGATCAATGCCCAGAGGATGTTCCCTGGGACTTACACTGGCCCAGCACTGGCCAAATCCAATCCATTCGAGACTCTCAAATGGATTGAGGAGAACAGATGGCCATGTCACGTGAAACCTGATTTTGCTTTGGAGGAGTTCTTTTTTGACCCTCCCGGATTGCGTTCCCACTGTTTTCATCCAAAAAATGGGTTTCCCATCTATAAAAATATCAATGATATGGCAGTTGAAGCTGCAGCTGCCCCAGACAACACCCTCCTCTGCCAGCAACTCCATGGGTAATGGAGTCCCTTGTCAAGTGTATTCCTATCCTCAGTTTTTCTCATAATTTTGAGGAAGATGCAAAGTATGAAATTGAGGAGCATGCTTTTTGATGCGAGCTACGCTTGCATTGATGCAGCAAAAACTTCTCTTTTTGACCCCAATTATCCCCAAACCCAACAGCGCATCAAGTCATTTACTTATGTGCCAGCTCTCATCAATTTTGCTGAGCATCAACTTGCTCAATATGTTGAGGTGATGGACACTGCCAGCCTCATTAATGAAAAAAACCCCAATTATACTCCATATGCCTCATGTTGCTGATGCTCCCACCCCAATGCTGTCCGCCATGGTCCACCAGCTAAAGCAGGTGCTGGACAAAAGTTTCCCCAAAGGCCTCCTCGCCATCTGATATGGCTTCCTAGGCTGATAACCTATGGGGTTATATTAGGTTTTACTTAATTTATTATTATCCCTTTCTTTGGCCCATTTGTGAATAAAAATGCGTGGCAGCTCCCCCTTTTGGGTTGGGCACCACTAGTACTAAAAAAATAGATATCACTAATCTACACTAAAAATCTTTAATGGATCAGAAATAATATATTCTTATTAATTTTAAAGTATCTAAAGTACAGACGTTTAAAAGAGTTTAATTATCTCTCATTCTATGTAGTACAGTATTTCATTTTATGAATGTTTATGACAGAGGGATACTATAAAGTATATAATATCTTATTATATAAACAGTTTGTCAACACTTTGTAAACTATATATTGTTCCTATAGAAACCATTTTGTTTACATAAACATTATTTTTATGCTTATAAAACCTATCTGCTTTTACTTCTCAGTAAATTGCTGTATTTTAAGGTCCAAGAACATTCAGTTTTCAGAGGTTAAAATGTAATGTACATGACAAGCACAAAACTAAAATGTATTTTCATGGTTACAAAGGACATGTCCATAGCTTACATTACTTACACTAATTTTTATTAGGTTTATAGTTCAGATTACTTTAACTTAAATATGGCTTGTTAATGTGTTATTAGTGTGAGTAATCTTTGCTATGTGTGCAGTGAAGAGGCTTTTGCATATAAGAAATATCAATTGACTTAATTTATATTGAAAACATACTTTTATTGCTTCAATTTTTATTAAGATGAGAAAACCTTTAAGTACCATAAATTTCTTTAATACATGTGAGGTAAAGAAAAAGCAGGATGTAGAGCTTTCAAAGTTTCTGTTCACATTTTTTTGGAAATTTTAAGAGCTGAAATTAATAACTAGATGTAATGAATTTCTGAGAATACATGCTAGGATATGTGCGTGCCAAGAGAATTCCAGCCTGTAAATGTGGTTGCTTTAGCAGCTGCAACAGTAGGCACAGACTAATGAGGTGCGCCCTTATCAGAATACAGGAAGTGAAAGTGGGAGAGTTTACTTGTCATCTTAGGGGTTCTTGTTTTGTCAATTTAAGTTGCAATAACTCTTAAGTGTTCCCCTTTATTTGGGAACAAAATATAGAACCCTAATATAAATTCAACCTTATATTAACAGGAACCGCGAATTTTATTAATAACAATAATAACTTATTAAGAAATTGAAATTCATAAGGTAAAATTTTATTATGGGAAAGTAGCTAAAACAATAATTAACACCCTACCATAGACAGGGTGCTGTTCTTTGAAGGTAATCTGATGGGAGGGGAGGTTTAGTCAACAACAATGTCCCTAATTGGAAATTGTTACCCTCAGCAGGTTTGTGTGAGCTTTGAGCAACCCTTTTCAATAATGGGTAGAAGTCATGTTTGAATGACTAGTGTTCTGGAAGGGTTTATTCCTCATTCCAAGCATCATAATTTTCTTTGCTGTTCCCTAAACTTGACAGTATCAAATCCTGTTGCTTTTCTTTTGGACCCAGGGTCAAATCCAGGTGAGATTTGGTGTGTAGAATTTTTTCTCCTGGTGATACATCAGGTATCATATTTTTCTAATTTAAGCCTTTGTGGAAGCCCTTTACTTTAATAAATGAGTTAGTGTCAGGGAAACGGCATAAGAAGTTTAGACTGGCCTGCCAGTCAGGATGCAGAAGCACCCAAAAAGCAAGTCATAATGCCAGAGGCATTGCCGCTCAAATGACGTTGTATGGCGTGGGAAGTTTGAAACAATTGCTCATTGATGGGAGGCAAACTGAAAAGGAATCCAGTAATGAACCAGGCAGTTAAAACTCCAGACCCCATGTCCTTGTTGCAGTGAGTTGCACTACTAAACTAACTGCTTCAGGATTTTCAATGGAAGGGGTCAACACCAAAACAGAGGTAAAGGGGCGGATCCTATCATGAATGTGAGAAAAGTGAGCCCACAGGATTCTGAGATCCTGGTGGCGGATGGCTTCAATAACAGAGCTTAATTCCCAGAAATTTACTGCTTAAGAGATCCAGTTGATTAAGGAGGGAGCTATTGTGATCATTAAAACTGGTATGACCCATTCAATGTAAGGGCCAACGGGCTACCATGTCAATGCCATTGGGAGTTTAAAGAGAAAAATTTTAAGTAAAACAAAAAATTTAGGAACTTGTGGGAAATCATATTAAAAAGTGAAAATTTAGAAATTTCTCTAACAATTTCCTCATTACAAGGTGAATAATTTAATAGTATTTGATTCGGGTCAGCTTGTCAAAGCATGGGAACAGGCCCTTGAATATTGACCTAACCTGGCAAATTTTTGAGGGAGGGGAAAAGTGATTCAAATCTGAACCAACATTGAAGGGATCAGCAGCAGGGCAAGTCACTATTGGTTAATCTGCTAACACCTCTTTTGAGGCGTTACTGCGTTTACATGAGTTAGTGCAACAGCGTCTGGCCTGATGGGCAACGGGAATCTCCCAGGGCCACCCCACATAGAGGCAGTCCCTAACGGCTTAGAAATGGGTTCAGGATGGCCAACCCGCCTGTGCCCAGCCGCTGGAGCATTTGTTCAGCCAAATGGGTACCATTGATTGCCAATCCCAATTTTTGAAATGGGGGTTTTGAACTATTTGCAACAGTCCCTGATGGAGATACATGCCCGTTGGGGACAAAGCCTGACGATTTCAGGAGGAGTTTAGAGTTGCCAGCCATACTACTCAATGGCTCAATGCCATTGGCGATTTTGACTAAGAATTTATTACTTATCCCCTTTCAACTATGAGTTGCATGTCTTTTGGGCTTCATTCCCATAGATTTTGGAGATTTTTAACTTCGATTTTAAGGATTCAGCGCCATCATCTATATAGAGTACATCCAGCTTGTGGGGATGACGGTTAATGATGATTTCTGTTCATATTCCCTCAATTTGGCGAACTAATTTGGCAGAGGCAAGTTTGGTGACTGGGGGAGGAATCTTCAGATGGAGAGTTGTTACCCAGCGCTCGTCTACCACATGGGTGAGGTTGCCTTGGGTGACGAGAGGTACAGCCACCCTCTTTAGACACTTTTATTGGGAAATGGTATAACTGCCCAGGCCATGCATAGGGGACGTTCCCCTGGACTTACAGTTAGCCCCTGAAACAATCATCTTAAAAGATGTACTAAAAAGAAAAACTGGTTAATCTTATGCAAGCATTGTTCTGAAGATGAAAAGATGATAATTGGAGTACTTTTGCAAGTTGCATTGGAGTTGAAGGGGGCAAAAATGGTGGAACATATGCTACCCATATCTTATCTAGGGTATGTTTTATATCAGAAAAATGGGTAAAAGTTATAGCCTTGGGATTGAAGTCTCTTTTAAATATGAAAAAAGATGCAGAGTTAAATCTAGCTTGATAGATGGGTCCTAGAACATTACAAATACCAATATTAAAGTTCTAACATGCTGCTGAAGATCCATTATGCACTCTCATCTCAACTTATTTCCAATAAATTGTGATGCTTTGAAAGACAAACATGAAGATCAATTCCATCAAACATTTTAATTATATAAAGAAGGTATTAGTGCAAGTGGAGCTCATATATGACTGCAGACTATTGCTTTATATTTTATGTGAGATGTCCAGAAGTAGACTTATTAAACAAAAAAGACAGAAAGCTCCAATTAATAGCAAAATTTAATAGTCTTAAGGTAAGGGATCTGTACATACATATATATATTAGTTTTTCTGAAAAAAAGAGGTAAAGAAATTTTCTGTGTCATATTCTTGTTCCTTGACCCCAATTTAGTTATAATTGGCTATTTTTTACAAAAGAAAAATTATTTTTTGTAAACAGGTGTAATTTAATATTTAAGTAAATGGTTAGATAAGTTAGTGTTATATAAATTCACTTAATCAACACCTTTATCCCATTTTAGGATAGGCAGGGGTTAAGTGCATTTTTAATTTAGTTTTACTAATAATTACATAGAGTAGTTTCAGGTTTTTTATCCTCCATTGTAATATGAGTTTAAATCAGGCTTAATCATAATATTAATCTAATAAGAGTTTTTTACACTTACTTTAAAATTCTCTAACCTATAATTACCAGACAAATTGGAGAACCTAGCGCTGGGTACTTGTTATAGTATGCAATGGTTCAAAGTTTTTTGTTTTGGTAGTTTAAATATTACTACAAACAACTTTAACCTCCTAGAGCTTTTCTTTATATAGACAAGAACTCCAGAAAATAGTTTAAAGTATACTTTATTACTTTATATTTTTATTACTGAAAAAAATTAATAGCGTTATCATGATATATTAGAAAAATAAAAACTAAATTACACCAAGTCTCAAGGAAATTGAGTTATACCCTTACATAATTATAATACATAAAAAGGGCACTTTATAAAATATTAGTATATATGGCAAAATAATAAAACAAAAAAACAAAAACTTTTCTTTCTCATTGCAATCACTATTTGCAACAAATTCAATTTAATACTAGGTAAGTTTGATAGTCTCTTTGAGGAGATTAGTGTGCACCCAATGTTGGGTAGTAGTTGGGCTAGCAAAGTAAAGGGCACAGGATTGGTCTTTGCACTGTCCAAAGTTTGTAAACGCCCCAGCGACACTGGTGGCTTAAATAAAAATAAGAAAACAGCGGTGAGTATTTTCCCAGAGATTTTAGCCTGGAAAGTGAAACGCAACCAATTCATTAAAACTCCGCATTCCCAGCCCCTGTTGTCATTAGAGCACATAGTTCAAGTCTTCCTGGATACTAACCCAACAGCACTTTGGGAAAAGTTCTGTGGAGATTTGCACAAACACTTCCCAGACGTAGTATATGTTGCACCACACTCTATGACCTGCAGTTGGTTGGATCTCAGGTTTAAGACTAAACAAACAGCAGATGAAGCTGCTAAGGTGCATGTGGTGGTAGACCTCCCAGATGGTCAACGGGTGGTTAAAATAAAGTTCACTTGATGGACCAAGTCTAACCAAATTTTTGTTACATTTGACTTCCTCCCCACAACAATAAAGCGCACAGTGCTGGAGCACCACCTCATGATTGAGCTTAAAAGCTATGGGGAACTTCACTCCTTTGCAATGCAATGCTTTACGCTTATGCCAGACCTGTGCACAGGCAAAGCAATTGCAGTGATCACCCCACTGCAGTCATCATGGAAGACTTTACCCAAATCCCCCACACTGCAGTTATGTTTATTGATGGGCAGGAATCTTTCCCATTTCGCGTCACAATGGATAACACGCCCCCTATCTGCACCTTTTGTAGCCCTTTTGGCCACAGGGCTCACACATACCCTTCCATAGAGGGCATCACTCAAAACGAAATCCTCCCTGATGCAATGGACAGCGCAGACTCCAATTATGAACCTGCCATTGACACTGACGCCGCCTTCCCATGGGGCGCAAAGGGGTGTTACATTCAGGTTAAACCTGTGTCCTTTCAGGAGTGCAAAAAAGTCAAACAGGCCCATAGAGCAGCGGCCAAGGCAGTGGCTATGGCTGCGTCTGTGATCCCGCCTTCCAGACCCAAGATGACATTGAATCATTCACAACTGAGGCAGCTTGAGAATCAACTCACCAAACAGATCGGGACAACCAATCTGCAGACCAGACCGGTGATAGGAAGTTCCCAAACAAAATTTACCAAGCACCGATTGAAACTAATTCTACCACCCAATTCCCTACCAAGTTTTTGTTGACCTTTGATGATGCAACACAGGTACACAACCCCACAAAAAGTTGATCCAAATCGTCAATTTTGACAAAATCAACTTACAACAATAAACCTATAGCAAAGGAAATCATAAGGATGATTACACTCCGCCTCATACCTGTTTGCAAGAAAAACTTGCTACTGAGAAAACTAGCAAAGCAGCACAGGAAGGGAAAGGGGGCCCTTCCCATTGCACCTAAGGTGTGATGGGGGAGCCTTCACAATATGGACGTTGAACATCGCTGGACTCAAGGCCTCACCGTCCCAGGCTAGGAAACTGAGTTTCTTAAAGAAATAATTTGCCTATGAATATCCTGGCCATTCCAGAAACCCACTATCCACATGGTGCTGAGGAAACATGAGCAACCATGCTCCTCCCCTCCCTTTCCTTTTGGTCGCCGCGCTGTGGGGTTCTTATATGTGCAACCCATAGTTTTAAATTTATTTCTAAAAAGTTTGTTCCTTGATGGGCATGTGCTAATAGTGTCTTTTTCATGGGATGATGAAGTGCACGCTATCATTTGTATTTATGCCCTGACTTGTGCACGGGCTTGCCAGGAATTCATCTCAGCCACAACTTCCCTCCCACTTCCACCTGATCCGTTTGTGGTTGGCGACCTGGACTGCTGGGCCAACCTGGCCACTGACCGCTGGCCTTCAACGCCTACCCCCCACAGGGACACGTCAAACTACGCATTCTAAAAGCCACTTTGGGGCTTTTTGATAACTTTCCCAAACATGCATAGCTGCTCCCAAACATGTCCTGTCCCCATATGCACAACGTTCAGCTGAGGTCTATGTCCCACATTGACCTTATTCTTGCCCCTTTGAACTTTTAGTCCTAGCTTGCACACTTTACAATGACAAAAATAGATTTCTCTGACTATAGGTTGATGTTGATTTCCTTCTCTTTGTCAAACCCAGTGGCACAGGCGCCAAAGTGGTGCAAACATTGCCCAGCCAAGATCATGTCGCTCAGGTTTTCCTAATAGGTGGACACCAAAAACTTTGGCGCCAGAGTTTGCCACACTGTTCTGTGCGGACCTACTTACTACCTGGTCAACCCTCAAAGTGAACACCATCTGTCAGGCATGCCACCTTTCATTACGTCGCTCCTGGGCCACCTTGGTGGTCATTATGTGCACGCTTGCAGAAGTGGACCACCTGGAGTCTAATGTCCCTGCGCAGGCTACAGCCCAGCTTGGGGTTATAAGTGGGCAGAAGTGTCTGCTTGTCTCAACGCACTGGTAAGACAGCACAAACATTGCGTTTGTATTCAATTCAAGGCGAAAAATATAATGGCGGGTGACACATTCTCCGCCTATTTTTCCAACAATTTTTCATGACATGACAGAGCTTGTCCTGCACATAGGTGAGGCAACTGTACCACTACATCACGGTAACTCCAGCCAAAGTGGCAGTCAAAGTTTTAAACTATTACTCCAAATTGTATTGATCTTATCTAGTGTACTGGCTGAAATTGATGAGTTTCTTGATGGCACACATATCCCCACCATTTATCATTACCTGGAGTTGAGGAACTTGATTACTTGGGACAAACTCTGTTAATCCGTTTGTGGTGCACCGCACAGGAAGTTCCCAGGTCCAGATGGGATTCCATATGAGTTTTATAAGAATTATTTTAATTAATTCTCCTCTTTGTTGCTAGCCTCAATGAACCAGTGTTTGTTAGAAATGCGCCTCCTTCCTGTGGGCCAAGAGGCATACACGATAATTATGTATAAAAAAGGGGATAAGTTAGACTTGGCCAACTGGTGCCCCATCTCACTTACTAACACAGATACTAAATTTTTTACTAAAATTATGACCAACCGCCTAGGGGAAGTTGCCTCTGATATAATCTCCTCTGAGCAATTCGGTTTCATTCCCAAGCGGTCTATATGGGACAACATAAACACTGTAGCCAACGTCTTCCATTCCACGGCTACTGAAGCATTTGTTTTTTAGACCAGCAGAAGGCTTATGATAGGATCGACTGGGATTACCTCAAAGCCTGCCTCCACAAGATCCACATCCCACTTTGGTTCATTAATCTGGAGATGTTGCTTATGGAATCCGCCACAATGGCTGTACGTGGCCCTGGCTTCCTCACTGATGTGGTCCACCCTAAAAGGGGCCTCCGCCAAGGGGACCCTTTAAGTCCACTCTTGTACAACTTCAGCCTCGTCCCACTTTTATGCGATATAAATGCTGACCTTACTGGTGTCCATGTGCAAGGCCAAGCACCAATTAAGAGGCTGGAAATTGCTGGCGATTGTGTGGTTGGGGTGTATAACAACCAAGATGCACGCGCGCTGGAAGCTACTATCTAGGATTACTCCAGGGTCAGTAACGCCGCACTTAACGCCTCCAAAACCAAAATCATTTTCCTTGGCTGGTACCAAGCCCGCTGGTCACCAGCACCTAATTATCTACCTGCTTCAGCAGCTAGCTCACAGGTTTGCTTGCCCCGCCCACCCCATATTGCCCCGCTTGTGCTCCCTTTCATGCCAAGACCCACTGCTGGTCTGGTATGCCATTTGAGAGTGTGGCTGGAGGTTGGAGGTTACACCTCATAAGTGATGGAGCACCATATCTTAGACAATGTCACAAAGCGCATCGCTTCCCTCAGTGCCCACCAGACTACCCTCCCAGGCTGTGTTGTGTTTTCCAACTCTATGCTCTGTTCAAAGTCTGGTTTGTGGCCCATGCAATCGCCTTTTCCACCTCTTTCTTCATCTCTTTATACGCCCTCCTATAAGGGTGGCTTTGGTTAGGACGCCCACCGCCAGTGCACCTGATTGTAATGTTTGGCCCTCACCATAGTGGAGGTATGGGCCTGCTCAACTTCGTGGCTCATGCTGCCAAAATACTTAACGCCTGGATTGCTTCAGTCACAAACATCCACACTCCCAGCTCAACACTGATCACGAGTGGCCCACTCCATTTTTCCACGCCCTGGGCCTCATCAATCCTACCCACCCCCATTCTCTGCTAAACTATCTTGCCTTTAAACCCTCCGCCAAAGGCCCGCATAGAACGTTGCCCCACTTCAAATAAATTCTCCTCTCCATGGAGAGTGCTGAGTGGAGAATCAGCATCAGTGGACACACCTCCCAGATGGGTCCCCCCATTCCCCGTCTCAAACAAGAAGTCCAGGGGCAAGTCGTTTTAAACAA
This sequence comes from Massospora cicadina, assembly GCA_022478985.1. NCBI lineage: Eukaryota > Fungi > Entomophthoromycota > Entomophthoromycetes > Entomophthorales > Entomophthoraceae > Massospora > Massospora cicadina. Next base: position 45,786 of record JAKSZP010015065.1, read on the forward strand.
CCTGGTACCCCAACATCCCCACCTCATTGCCTGTGTGGACTACCTTGATAAGATCGACATCCTATAATCTTTGGAGGCCCAGTAGGAAATTTGGCGGTACACGCAACATCCCTTTTACAACCCCAAATTCGCGCCCATGTGTGGAGATGCCTGAGAAAATTGTACCACATGGCTTAGCAGTCCAATGACTCTTGAACTTCATGCATTGTATGCAGTCAGTACAAATCTTTAGTCCTTCACTTGAAATATTGCCCTTCTTCACAAGCAATTTAGCGGGATCTTATGCGCCTCTTTTTCTGGGAGAGTAAGCAGGCTTTCAGCATGTCTAAAAACATCTTCATCTTTTCCAAGTCCTCCCCTATCCACTCATTGCTCCGCACCTTAATTGTTGCAATAGCATTATAGATGATCCACACCATTGTCCTTGATGCACACTCTCTGGCACTACCCCAACCCTACATGAAGCTGTGTGTCGCTTCCATTCCCACCTAGTGGATCACTTTCAATATTGGCTGTCTGGCCACCTGCCATCCCTTCAACGCCAGTTAGTGTCATCCTGGTTCCCCATCTGGTTCCTCTCATCAGATCCTTTCCTTCATTTGTGTTTAGTTTTGGCACAGGCCACCCATGTCACCCCCCCTCTTCCTTCCACTGGCAGTCCTACTGGCAACAGGAGGTAGATAATGCTCTTCTGGGGTGCCTCTCGTTATTTCTTGGTGTTTTGTAGTTGAAGTTTATCGGAATTGTCTGTCACATGGTCAGCCTTCCCCAAATAAAAGTTAAAATTTTTTTTTATAATAAAACATAAAATATTGTAAGTCCTGGGATCGTCCCCTGCACCTTATCCAGGAGGAGTACCTTTAGGACCAAGAAGGGGGCCAAGCAGGCTGCTTTCTCAACAACCAGGAGGAATTGGCCCATGTGGTTGATGAGAGTTAATGATGGCCTAACCCATTTTGGTTGCTTCAAATCCCCTCTTCTTATGACCAAAGATTTGGTGAGGAAGATTAAAAGGGGTGTTTCAGGAGGAGTTTGTGGCCAGGAGCCATTGTCATCAGGAATTTCGCAGGCTTCCGCCTTGCCATGAGGCATCCCCACCTAGTCTGAGGTTTGTTTATATTGTAAAGTCAATACAAGAAAATTAAATTGTTCATGATACTACAAGATTCAAAATTGCCCCTCTAACCTTGTTGGGATTTTATGATGCCCACATCATCCAGTGTTACTAGATTATAATAACATATATGTTTTGGCCACTGTGAGAATTTATAATAAAAAAAATTCATAGCAGATGTGGAGTTATCATTAATTGGTAACTATTGTTTGGGTTACTTCCCTATATAATATTAATCTATATTGTGGATTCAATTCCAACGGATAGTTAATGTTTCATCATGGATAATTAAGTCAATATTTTCAAGGATTCAATTATTGGTTTAAATATTAATAACTAACTTACTTGTGCATATTGATCAGAGTTTTTTTTCTGGTTAATAAGGTTTTATTAGCAGTTGCTGAAGCGCTGACAACGTTTTTAAAGAAAGTAACTTGTAGGCTAGCCTGAAGTAATGTGACTACCATTTATGGGTAAATGGTACCATTACCTAAACAGGCTGAGATCTTGATAAGGAAAATCCGCTGGAGTTGGATGAAGGCGTCAGATATGCTATTTTTGAATCCAACCCAGGATGGGTCATAACCTAGTTGGTGGAAGAATCTGACTAGGCGGATGGTGTATTCATCATTTTAATGACTCCTTAAGGTTAAATTCAATGGCGATGGATGCTGTTCCCATTGGGGCGCCAATTGAAGAGTTGAGCGCCAAACTTCTTATCTAAATCCCTTGTTCATTTTAATAAAAGCAGATATTACAATAATGATTTAGATAGTAAAAGTTTTTATTGTTCTCCTAAGAAGAGTTTGAGGGATGGTTTCCCTTATCTATTTTGTTTTTTCTCAAGATCTCTTGTGTATAGGGTGGAAGGGAAAATGTTTTCTTGTTGTTCAGTTGTTTTCCAACACTTGTAATTAAAGTTGAAGGGATAATTTCTCTTGTTTGGATTGTTGTCCAAGTGTCTCCAAGTTGCCTGAAGGAAGGTTTCCAGTACTTATCCTTTGAGAAATCCTGAGCAGATTTTATATAGTAGGTTGTGAATATCTCAATCAGACAATTGATTTCAAAAAATTATCACTTTACTAATACATTATCTTTAATAAACAGTAATCCAAGCACATTTTAAAATGTATAGTAAAATCCAGAAAATATACTTTTGGTGCCCACTACAATGGTAGTTGAGTTTTCAAGCCACGTAGCTCATCAGAGTTATCAGCAGTATGGCTCACAGGAACTAACTCTGGAAGTTATGGACAGAGCTAGAGACAGTTAGTAAACTTACACTTAATTTGGCATGACAATCTGATCTGAATACCTTGGAAGAACAAGTAATGGCAGTCATAGAGGAAGTAGAGCAGGTCTTTAAGGTCAATAACATTTTTATATGAAAAAACCACCTCCTTAAAATGAAGGAGACTGAATTAAATTAAAAGATTTATGTTTCAGAAGGCTGCTTGGGAAGCAGATAAGGTATGATTCCGCCATATTTAGGATAATCTGATAAAAATCTTAAACTGGGTACAAGACTTCAGATTTCTGAAGTCTTGTACCCAGTTTAAGCGAATAAATCCAACAGCAAGCTATATGAAGAAATTCCATTGATAAAGTACTGTCCCCCAAGAAATTTGTCTAAACTTTTACTGCACTTTTGGAGATGACTCACGAGAATACCCCCATTATTGGTAGGGTTACTGGGCGAGTACCTCCAATAACAGTAGTGACAGGAGAACTTTAAAATACGCCAAAATTACCTGTTTCCATTGTGATAACGCTCTGGCATTTTTCCACCTATTCAAAATGACAATGTTTGGATATGGTGACCATCAGAAAGCAGGTATAGTTATAAACTGCTTATTCATGATTATCAAATCTGGTGTTTCCTTATCCTAATGTGCATAATTAGATATAAGACGACGCCAAAGAAGCATTATAAGTGATTTTGGCAGTCCCAACGGATGGCTAGCTGCAAACAGGAGTTCATGGGATGCAGGATAACAAGGACGAAACTTTAGCTAATTTTGCTGACCAGTTTTACAATGAAGCGCAAATCCTAGCAAGCGCAAAAGTTCTGTTATAATTGATTTATATATTATCATAAAAATGGCACTCCATACTTACAGGGACCTGCACTGATCCATGTTTCCAGCGCTGGCAACTCAGACTTCCACTTCACAAATGTTGCAGCTATATGAAAATGTCAGGCTCAACGTTCAATACACTTAATAAAGCTTCCAAAGCTATTACCATTGATGTGGATCAGATATGGTGGAATTTTATGACAAAAACATGGATTTTATAACTAAATAGAGACAGGAAAATATAACAGTTTTAAAAACCAAGTTTAATGGTGAAGAAACCCAGTTTGAAAAAATGGATGGATAAATCTCAAAACACTTTTGTAAATGTGGTGAAACTAAAAATTTTGTCGCATAATGCCAGGGGAAGAAGCCAAGAGAGAATGTGAATCTTATTTTTGCATCAAAGGAAGAAAATTGTGAAGGATTTGGAAAAAGGTTAAGCAGTCTAGATACAGAACAATCTAGCGCTACAATAAAAACTGTTCTGCCAGATATCAGCCCAGAGGGATTTGATTTTTCAGACTTATTTGTTGAAGAACCCAGAGAGGATCTGCTGTATCAAGTCTTAACCCTGAATATAAGTATCGTCACTAGGGATAAGGTGAGGAGTATTGACCTAAAATCATGAAAGAGGTTGCTTGGCCTTATTCTCATCAGTTAACAGAAAAGGAACAAAATACTAAGAATAAAAACAAATCAGATATGCCAAAACTTTATGAGCCAACGTTTCCATTCTAATCCACGCAATTGATGGAGATTTTACAGATCTGTCAGTAATATTAATTTAAAAGTTAGGCATGTCAAATAATGCTGATCTCAAAAGTGAATAAAAATGAGCATACTGCTCAAAGGGAACTGTAAATTGAAAATAAAGTTGCTTATTACAATACTAGATGGATTGAGTGCCAGCTTCTGAAAGACTAATTAAGAGTTTGCCCTGTCAGAATTATTGACAAGTTGGTTTTTGCCCTATGTTAAGGACCATTTAAACCTATTTTCAAGTTGGTGACAGACACATTATGCCAAAAAACATTGCTGATGGTTTCATAGTGAATAGGGCCCATAGTAGATACTTGAAAGTATCAGATCTAAGAGGAAAAGAAATTAAATAATATAACAAGAACATAGAGAAAAAATATATTTATTTATAGGTAAAATTTCTCAAAAAAATAACAATCAGATATATAATCATAGATAGTATAAGTATTTATATCTGCTGAAAATTGTGGATTGGAATTGTTTTCACTAAATTGTCACTGAGTGAAGGTGGATGAACTACTACATTAGTGAAGAATACAAATTGAGTTTGAATGTTTAGCAGGACCAGTTAAGTTGAAATTGGG
>JAKSZP010015066.1:0-50200 GCA_022478985.1 Massospora cicadina
CCTCAAAACATCAAAAGCTTTATGGCATCGTTCAGTCCAGTCAAAGGTGGCGTTCTTCTTCAACAACATAAAGAGCGGTGCCCCAGTACAGCTGAAATTAGGAATGAATCTGTAAGGAAAGTGTCTATAACTCTCCTGTTTCCAGCGTTGTGGTGCACGGTGCACAAAGCCAACGCACAGAAACTAACCATTATTACCAAAGTTACTAGAGCCCAGCAGAGAGTGCTGGAGCAATAATAACTCAAGGAAAAGAGTGCGATCATTATAAAAATTACCACACCAAAAATGATGCGGTGCACAAAGAGGAAAGGGGTAAGCGTCCCAGGTTGGAGGGAACTTGGGTAAACCAATGGTGCACTAGGGGAAAACTGGATTGTATGTAAAATGATATGTTGAATGTAGCATGAGACCTCCTCAATGGGGTCCGTGCAGAGGATTGTTCAAAATAACATAAGTAAAAATGGGAAAAATGGGAAAATGTTTATTGGGAAGTCGACCAACAAGGAATGTTGGTCATGGGAAACCGATTTAAACTTTGTCAGGGAAAATCGGGGTTTGCTGAAGTGGGCCAAAGCACCAATCCACTAATAGGCAAACACTACCATCCACATTGTTAGATTACACCAAAACTGACTTCACTTGAGTAATCAATTGAAGTTGGATCTGACCCAAACGCGTAGTTTTATAAATGGAACAGGTTTTGAACCCCCATTCCTCAATCAACCGAATGGTACCATCATTATTTATTTGAATAAACTGTTCATTTTAATGCCTGGGCTGACAAAAGGGGCTGGGCGTTCTGCACTTCACTAATACCAACCTGGGCATATTTAGCTTGTACCCAGCGTTGGTCTAGTGTGTTCCTGAGGTCATGGAGGGCCTGAAGCTTCACTTTTGGGCTCCTGTCACCCAGCCTTACCTTAGAGTTGGTCCCCATTATGATATCATCTAACCATGACAGAATCGCCAGTTTTAACTGACAATCCCCAATAACACTTAGATCTCTCTTGTTGCCTGGCCATGTCATCTTACTTATATCTTCCACCTTCATTGGCTGAGGTTTAAGCCCTTTTGAGTCTACCACAAACCAAAGATATTCCAATTGTTCCTTGATAAATGGCACTTTTGAGGCTTGGTCTTGATGTTTGTCAGCAATATGGAAGAATACTTGTTCCAAATATTCTGGATGTTCCATGAACATCTGAGAGAACACATTGATATTGTTGAGGTAGACTAAAACAAGGACATCTTTAAATCACCTAAGATCGTGTCCATAGCCCTCTGGAACGTAGTTTTGGCATTACATAACCTTTGGGGCATATGTGTAGGCTGAAATAACCCCTTCAAAGTGATTATAGCACATTTTCCCATTTCACCACTGGAAATTCAATTTGCTAATACCCAATCACGATTTCGCCAAATTCTTCTGTTCCCAGAACTGTAACCCCTAATATTTCACCATTTATATCAGAGGGGAGACTCAGTGAATCTACTTTTATCAACGTCTAATAATAATGATCACTCTTATCCTGATCAGGTGATATCAAAAGATTCAATTGCTCAGCAATTGAAAGAGCTGATAAATCCCAAACTACTTTAAAACCTATAAATATTCAATCCATTATATAAAAAATAGGTCTATTTACAACCTTAAATTTACTATCCTTTGTATCTTTTAGGAGATTCCATAACATAACTTTGAGACTTACCTGGAACTTTTAAAGTAAAATTCAAAACTTCAAAAACCCCAATATGAATTCTTGGCAGAAATATAGTTAGCCTATCCCAGTCAATCTAAAGAGTTGTCAATCTGCAGGAGGGGGTAGAAATCTTTCTTCTTGACAATGTTAAGCTTCCAGTAGTCAATGACTCTTTTGGTGCCATCTTTTTTCTTACAATTAACACTATTGAAGCCCATGGACTCTTGGATGGCTCTAACATCCCCTGTTCAATTAATTGTGCTAGCTCATTGAAGACAACTTCCTCTGCAGCTTTTGAGCGCTGAATGGATGTGAACAAATGGGAGTGTTCACCTGTGTTCACTTGATGCACAACCCCTGCGCACATCCAAAATTTTGGTCAATGAATGCCAAAATTACTCGGTACATATAAACAGTGCCATCATCCTATATTTCTGTTCCTCCAACAGTACAGGTAGAGCTTCCCACAGAACCACTGTCATTATGCCCAAGGGAGTTTTTACTGGTAGTAAAGATTTTTCCAAGAACCAAAGCTATGAATATAGTGAACATTGTTAATAGGGGCCAAGTGTAAGTAAAACACTACTTGGTGCCTTTGGAATGTCATAGCCTCCTTCTGCAGGTTTGCTACTAATACTTTCACTTCCCCATGCCCTGAGAACAGTAACCCAGGAGTCACATGGGGTTCAAGTAGGGATTTCTGGTAGTGCCCATAATCTTCCAATATAAACCTTTGGGAATGTTAATCTCAAGCTCTGTCCCTAATATGACTAGATGCCCAGAAGGTATGCATAAAGCACTCGCAGCCCATAGAGGAATACCGTATTTTATAAATTTGGTTAGGAAGGGCTCAAGTCCTCCACTTCATCCGCTGATATCAAACAGGAATCACCCCATCACTATATTCTTGATTGATCTGACTAAGCGTATTGGGCCCTTTGGAACTCCTCTGGAGGTAAAGAAAATGGGGACCTGGTGTCCCAGAATACTAATGATTTCTTCCACCATTTTTACCATGGCCCCAAGTCACCGCATGGATGCAGCAATGATCAACATGTCATAGTTTATTTAACAGAACCTATGATGGAGTAGAAACCCTGACTGAGCAAAATCTTAGAGGTAGCGCGCTGTAAGCTCCTTCTGACACAGTGCTATGTGCCCCCACGGTCCCAGACTACTCTGTGTTCCACATCAGTCTTCAATGGCAGCTTAGCTACAAGCTTGGTGGAAATTATATTAACTTCAGCACCAGTTTCTATAATAGCTCAGCTTTTTGTGTTTTAAACAAAGTCTCACAGTAGGTACACTCCAAATAAGAAGAACCATTGGTGTCTATTACATGAACATCCAATGTATTTTTGTTACCAAGAAAAGTTACAATACCAGCACTGACATGAGGTTACTCCTGGGCTATCTTTTCTATGGGAATAACTACATTCACTTTCACTAGGAAGGTAACATCTCTTGAGGATCCCACTTAACTTGTGCCATTTCACTCAAGGATATATCAGGCTTATGGATTTATCATATCTTAGAGGAACTCAGAGTCTGTTAGGTTATGGTCGCTCTCCTGAATTGAGGCTGAGAAATTGTGTGGAAGTTGTTGATATAAAATGTCATTGGGTTGGGTACCAGGACCAATGCAACGAGACTCATGGGAATCGTCAGGGACAAAATATGGATTAGCAGAGTTAAAGCTTCCCATATCTACTCCGCTCAAGATTTTCCATGTCCAATTAAAACAGATGGCGCTGAATGAACATGTAGGTTGCCTGGGTAGTTAGCCACATAGTGGCTTTTTTGGCCGCTCAAGAAACAAGCATTCATAAATGGCTCCCATCTATGGTTCAGGCCTGAAGGTCTTGGTCAAAAGTTAAACAAAGAATTGTGATTAGGCTGGGGATAGGCTGGTTGTTTGAGAGGAGGGCGGAAAGTACCCGCCAACATATTGGGTGGCTGAGTATTACCCAACGGATTATAACTGGGTTGTTGTGGTCCATTTCCTGACAAAGATGCAGCGGCGATTGCTGGGGCCTTCCAGTCCACATTAGGAGCTCTGAATGTGACAAAGAGACGGCGTAAAGTGTTAATGATTTGTAGAAGCTCCGAATCTTCTTACAGAATGTGAGTCATAGCTTTATGCAGTATACAATATGGCTTGAAAACCGCCATTATTGCTATGGCTACATCCTCATTGATTAAAAATATTTGCTCACACTAACACATGAGCTTCAGCAGTGAACCGCTCCACAAACTCCACCAGGGACTCGTTCTTCTGAAACTATATTGTCAGAAATTTGGTAATAAACTATGCCTTCTTTGCCATGCCCTGAACAGATGGAGCACAATCTCCTTCACCTCCTGATATGATACATCACTACCCTTCAGGTAACATGTGACCTGGTCAGCGCTCTCAACATCCTGAGCAGATAACAAAATTTTATCTTCTTGTTGTAAAATTGGCAGTATCAAATAGATACGCCAGAAAATTTAGCACAGGGTTTGACCCACTGAGCAATCGGAACCAACAATATGATGATCGTTGTCTGTGAATCAATAGTATAAACTTATAAATAAATATGGAGCACTTGCTCCCAAAACCTATTATATTAAATATCCTTAATAACGCGGATTCTTCTATATTCCGCTTCTTAACTCACTAAACAATGACCCTCCTCTTAATCGCCCATCTCGCTTATATTACAGCGGCTTAGATGATACCACGCTCATAGCTTTGGACTATTCGATTCCACTGTTCCCCTTGTTCCGACTAGTTATTTTCTAATTCACTATCGCCCTAATTGTAGGCGATTTCATTTGTATTCGTCGAATGTTGACATCGCCTTATTCCAAGCGCTTAAATTACCAATACCAGTTCAATTCCCATGGAGTCCATTTGATTTTCCATATTGACTTAGCGCTTATCATCCAGCCGTATTGGTATCGTGACATTTATGCTTATCTGATGCTCCCTCCATGGAAAATTCAAACCGTTTAAAATATCCATACATATTCCCATCATGACTGAAGGGTGGCAACTTTTGATTTAAACAAAATCACCTGCCTCAATGCTTCAGACTCAGGGAACAGACGGGATAGATCAGTTTGATCAATGGGAACATCCCTTTGAGTGCAAGAATATGGTTTCGAGGACAGATGCAAATCCACCAAAGTAGACCAAGAAGAGGTTGGATTGCGGGTAAGGACTGCCACAACCACCAGGGTGTAGATGCTGGCTGATCCGTAGTATTATTCTCCAGACTCGCCACTGACTGCACCCCTACTTCCCTCGCCAGTATTTTCAGTGAACAGTTCGTCTATTATCTGCTCCTTTTTGAATAGCACTGTCACCGCTCATCTCTTCCCACTGCCTAAATCTTTGAATCCTTTATGTTCTTTGTGGCAGAATTCTCTCTCTGTGTCCAGTTTAAGCTCCATTTCTTGCTGTCATCTGAAGAAATCCTCGAAAATGTGCTCTGCATTCTTGTGTTCTGATAACCAGTGTTGTGCACTTGTCAGTTTGCTTCATCCACTTGATTGATTAAAGCAGCTCATTTCTGCATCAACACCTCATTTGATCATAAAAGTTATCTAAGTGTACTCGCATATCAGCGTAATCTACCATCATAATGAATGGAAGAGTAATGGCTCAGCCCTGAGCCACCTGACTGAAACTTTTCTAACTGATTAATCTGACCTAGCAATTGGCTGTATTCTGTGGTCACCAAGAATGAGCTGGTCAAATGGTTGGCAGTCCAATGGTTACTCCACTCGTTTGAAGTTGATTAAACTCAATTACCACTGTGTCAGTTTAGTCTGTCATCCTCCGCTCTAAGAGGTTAACTCAGTCTCTCATCTGAGCACCGCAGTGTCAGTTCCTTCTACCCATTCAGACATTCCCACCATAAAGCGCTGGGTTTTATTACCCAGCATCAAGGCATCCAGTATCCATTCAAAAAAGCCTGCACCAGTCAAACAATTCACATATTACTTTTGGTAACTCATGATTAAAGTGTGGGACTAATTTGTCCAGGCAATGGCAGACGTCCATGACATGACTGTCTACATGCACTAACGTCCCCTGAATCTCCAAGAAATAGTGATTAAGGCGTTCAAGTAAGATGTAAGTGTCGTTCTGCTGTTCATGCATGAAGCGCATGACATTGCCAATCTTAATGTTATGTTATGAAAACTTACGAAGTCATTGGCAGATCAAAAGCTGAACATATTCACCAAAAATTCCTCAGCTCCATGTGAGCTGAGCCAGTGATACAAAACCTTTGTGGCAGCATCGAGGTAAGACATATACAATTTTTAATGGAATTTTTGATCCCGTTGATTATGTAACAGACTCAAAGCATGTTCCCCACATCTTTTTCATAGAGGAGGTGACCCCACAAGATCCATTCCATAATACCCCGCAGCTGTTGAGGGGTTACATTAGTGGACCTGCCCTGTTGGTCTGACTCCAACGCGGTAAAAGCAGCTAACTTCAGTTCTATCTTAGTTTATCATACCTTGGTTCCATCACCATGAATAGTACCGGTTCCTCGTTAGATGTCTCCATTGTTTCCCAGTAGATTGGTCATGAAAACCTATAATTTTTGATATAATAAGTGGGGGCTCGTCATGATGCCCTAGTTAACGTTGTACTTAGTTGACCAGTGGCCCCCTGTAGTGAGCACCACTGTTAACTTTTGGCGGTGTCACTTAGATCTGTTACACTGGTTGCACAGATCAATCACCACTGAGCAAAGGATTGATGATATAAGATTGTCATTCTATAATAAAAAACGATATAAAATATGGATTTATCGCCCCAACTGACACTTTTATTGTATATAAAAATGCATACTATCTTTGCTAGTTTTTCCCCTTCTTCCTACTCAAAAACCTCCCCCTTCTCGTTCTCACGCTCAACTATCAATCCTTGGTATTCCTAAACAGTTTCAACACTTCCACTTGGCAATTCCCTATTTGCTACATTTTTAGGGGTTTCATTCTATCATCGAGGCTTTAGTGGCAGCATCTGTGATCCTACATTCTAAGGACTAAGCTGACATCGAGTCATTTGCAGCTGAAGTGGCTTGAAAATATGCTCACCACTCAGTTTCGGCGCATCTACCTTTAGACCAGATGGATGAGTCAGATTTCTCCAAGCAAAATTACCAAGCACCAATCAAAACTCATTCTCACAACCAATTCCCCACTGAGTTTTTGTTGACATCTAATGGTGCACCACAGGAGCACACCATTTCAAAAGCTCAAAAAATAAGAAACTCTAAATCCAAAAATAAACCCACAGTGAAAGCACTCCCTAAGAACAATTACTCAGTAGCACAAAGAACATATGGTGCCAAGAAGAAGCATGCTGAAAAAGAGGTGGCTGAAGGACAAGGGGTCCCTTTCCATTGCACCTAAGGTGTGATGGGGGGAGCCTTCTCAATAGGGACATTGAAAATCGCTGGACTCAAGGCCTCACTGTCCTGGGACAGGATACTGAGTTTTTAAAGAATAATTTACCCATGGACATCCTGGAAATTCAGGAAACTCACTGTCCACATGGTGCTGAGGACACATGGGCAACCATTCTACTCCCCTCCCTTTCTTTTTGGTCACCGCACTTTGGGGTGCTTATATATGTGACCCATAGTTTTTAAAAAATTTCTATAATAATTGTACCTCGATGGGCATGTTCTGGTCATATCATTTTCATGGGAAAATAAAGTGCACGCTGAAGTTAATACCTATGCCCTAACCTGTGCACGGGCTCACTGGGAATTCCTCTTGGTTGTAACTTCCCTCCCACTTCCACCTGATCCATTTGTGTTGTGCGACCTGAACTGCTGGGCCAACCTGGCCACTGACCGCTGGCCTTCAACGCCTACCCCCCCTGCAAGGGCATGTCAAATTTTGAGTTCTAAAAACCACCTTGTCGCTTTTTAATACCCTCCCCAAACATGCACCGCTGCTTCCCAACATGTCCCATCCCCATGTGCACAACGGTCAACTGAGGTCTATGTCCCGCATTGACCTAATTCTTGCCCTGTTAGACTTTTGGTCTCATATTACACACTTTATGATGACAAAAATCGATTTCTCTGACCACAGGATGGTGTCAATTTCTATCACTTTGTCAAGCCTAGCGGCATAGGTGCCAAAGTGATGCAAACTTTGTCAAGCTGTGATCACGTCACCCATGTTTTCAGCATGGATGGACACTGAAACTTCAGCACAGGAGTTTGACACCATTCTGTGCAGACCCACTTTCTGCCTGGTCAACCTTCAAAGCAAACACCATCCATCAGGCATACCACTTCTCATCATGTCAATCATGGGCTACTTTGGCATTTATTATGCGCACGCTTGCAGAAGTGGACCAACTGGAGTCTATTGTCCCCGCTGCAGGCTACAGCCTGGCTTGGGGTCGCAAGTGGGCAGAAGTGTCTGCTCGTTACAACGCACTGGTAAGACAACACAAACATCTCATTTGTGTTCAGTTCAAGTCGAACAATATAATGGTGGGCGACACACGCTCTGCTTATTTTTCTGCAAATTCTTTGCACTGCGACAGAGCTTAGCCTGCACACAGGTGAGGCGTCTGGACCACTCCGTTGCAGAAACTACTTCCAAGTGGCAATCCAAGTTCAAAACTATTACTCCAAATTTTATTAATCTAATCCAGTTGAATTGGCTGAAATTAATGAGTTTCTCGATGGTGCACATATATGCACCATTTCCTGATACCCAGAGTAGATGAATCTAATTACTCTGGATGAACTATGGTATGCTGTTTGTGGTGCACCGCAAAGGAAGTACCCAGGTTTAGATGGAATTCTATATGAGTTCTATAAGAGATAGTTTTATTATTTCTCCTCTTCATTGCTTGCCTCTTTGAATAAGTGTCTGTTATAAACGCGCCTCCTTCCTGAGGACCAGGAAGCATACATGATAACGCTGTATAAGATATGGGATAAGCTGTACTTGGTCAACAGGCACCCCATATCACTTACTAATACAGATATTATTTATTTTCTAAAATTAAGGCAAACCAGCTAGGGTTGTTACCTCTGATGTAATCTCCTATAAGCAATTTGGTTTTATCACCTAGCGGTCAATATGGGACAACATACACTCCATATCCAATGTCTGCCAAATCACTGCTACTTAGGCGCTTGTGTTCTTAGACCAACAGAAAGCTTATGATAGGGTCAACTGGGACTACCTTAAAGCCTGCCACCACAAGTTACGCCTCCCCTCACCGGTTCATTGATTGAGTGATGTTCTTACAGAATCTGTCACAATGGCTGTGCGTGGCCCTGGTTTCCTCACTGATGTGGTTAATCCTCAAAGGGGTCTCCGCAAAGGGGACCTTCTAAGCCCACTCTTGTACAACTTCAGCCACGAACTACTTTTATGCAATGTGAATGCCCGCCTTGCTGGTGTCCATGTGCAAAGCCAAGCACCAGTTACAATGCTGGCATTTTCTGACAATTGTGTGTTGGGGTGTCTAACGACCAATATGCATGCGCGCTGGAGACAACTATCCAGGATTACTTCAGGGTCAGTAACGTCACACTGGACGCCTCCAAAACTGAAATCATCTCCTTAGCCAGTACCAAGCCCAATGGTCACCAGCACCCTGTTACCTACCTGCTTCGGCAGCTAGCTCACAGGTTCTCTTTCCCCAGCCATCCGTAACTGCCCCGCTTGTGCTCCCTTTAATGACAAGACCCACTGCTGTTCTGGTGTGTTATTTAGAAGTGTGGCTTGAGGCGGGAGGGTACGCCTCATCAGTAATGGAGCAAAACATCCTTGACAATGTCACAAAGCACATTGCTTCCTTAAGAGCCCATCAGACAACCCTCCTAGGACAGGTTGTGCTTGCCGGCTTTATGCTCACATCAAAACTATGGTTTGTGGCCACGCCATCGCCTTTCCCCCTTTTTCTTTAACTCTTTGTACGCCCTACTACAAGAGTGGCTTTGGTTAGGCCGCCATCCCCCTGTGCGCTTGGACGTCATGTTTGGCCCTCGCCATAGTGGTGGTATGGGCCTGCTCGACTTTGAGGCCATGCCAGCAAAATACTTGGCACCTGGGTTGCTACGGTCACCACCACACCTTCAGCCCAACACTGGTCACACGCGGCCCACTCCAACTTTACTGCGCCCTTGGCCTCCGCAATCCTACCCCACATTCTCTGTTAAGCTATCATACCTCTCATCCCTCTGCCATGGGCCCACATGGGACGCCAGCCCACTTCAAACCCATTCTTCTCTCCTTGAAGAGCGTTGAGTGGAAAGACAGCATCAGTGGACACACAGCCAAAGGGGTCGCCCAACTCCCTGTTTCAAACAAGAAGTCCGTGGGCAAGCCTTTTTAAACAACTTGGTACCCCAACGTCCCCACCTCATTGCCAGTGTGGACTATCTGGACAAGCACAACATCACATACTCTTTGGAGACCCATAAGGACATTTGGTGGTACACACACCATTCTATTTTACAGCCCCAGATTAGCGCCCATGTGTGGATATGCCTGTGAAAGGTGTACCGCACTGCTGAGCGGTCCAATGCCTCTCAATATTCATGTATTGTATGCAGTCAATATGGGACATTAGTCCAGCGCTTAGAAGATTGCCCGCCATCACAGGCTATTTGGCGGGATGTTATGAGTCTCTTTTGCCAGGAGAGTGAACAGGCTTTCAGCCTGTCCAAAAACATCTTCACCTTTTCCATGATCTCCCCTATCCACCCTTCGCTCCACGCCTTAATTGTTGCAATAGTGCTATGGATGATCCACACCATTGTCCTTGATGCACTATCTGGCACTACCCCAACTCTCTGTTAATCTGTGCGCCACTTCCACTCCCATCTCACGGATCACTTTCAAGCTTGGCTGTTTGGCCATCTGCCACCCTGCCAACGCCAGTTGGTGTCATCCTGGTTCACCATCTGGTTCCTCTCGTTGGACCCTATCCTTCATTCATGTGCAGTTTTGTCCCAGGCCTCCCCTGTAACTCCCCCTCTTTCTTCCACTGGCAGTCTCACCAACAGCAGGAGGTAGCCTTGACTCCTCTTTGGTGCCTCTCGTTTTTTTTGGTTTTATGTAGTTGGTGTTTATCAGAAGTGTCCGTCCCACGGTTGGCCTTCCCCAAATAGATTTAAAATCTTTGAGGCTTAGGCAAAATTCCTTCAATTCGCCAAAATATCATCCCTTTAATTGTTTCACTTCACATTGAAATAATTTTCGCTTGGATCTTGAGGATCACCTCAACTCATAAATATGATCCACCGGATATGTAACTTATCATCCATATATATCAATTTACTGACAGTAACTAAAATAAATTAGGAGACAATGATGTATTTGAAGCCACGGCATCAATGGCCATAAATTAAGGTCATAAGAGATGAGCTGGTGGGGATTTATGGATTCAATCAATAGTAAGTAATATTTTAGGTCACTTTTTTATAAAGGTTTGGGACATGGAGTGAACTAGTTACTATGACCTAATCAAATCTGCTATCTTTTTAATAGGTAAAATGAAGTCTAAGATCTATATAAGAGACCAGATGGTTGGCCAGACCAATTAAAACATTTCCGCCTACTTGACCAAACATCAGGGAGCAAAGATGTGTGGTGGTCAACTAACTCTTTGGAACTTGGGGATATTAGCCCAGAACTCTGATAATTTTTTAAGAATTTAGCATGCACTTGGTTGATAAGGGGATCTTTAACAGAATCTTTCATAGTGTGGGCTACTTTAGACGTCTTCTAAGTGATCTTGTAAAACCCCTTCCATATATACTCCAGCTTACTATCTTTTCTAATCCATAGTTATCATAACAAAAAACAAGATACTTTAGAAAAAGTGGGGTAACGGCCAATAGTTTTTATTATCTCATTGATGAGATTTATTTTTTTCTGAGACAGCGCATTAGAATATGTAACTTTTTGTAGTTGGATTAAAGTTTTCACCAGAGTTTCCAAAACTTCTTGGGAGTCGTGGGTTCTTGACTGAACAAGAGTATAGAATTGGGGAAGTGCCAATTGCTTACCGTGAATTAAAACAAACAGGAAATGCCCATGGAAGAATGATAAAATATATTATAAGCAAAAACAGCGGAATGCATTAAAAGGTTACAGCTGGATGCCTTTACCATAACTATCTTACATAAAAGTCCAATAAGAGTACCATTTACTCATTCCATAGTGCCGTTAGTCTCAGGGTATAGGGAGTAGACAATACCCCGAATATAACCATTAAGTCATTAAGCTCTAAATCTTCTGGGACATAAAGCTAGTCCCATTTTCTGTCAACAGAAACTGTGGATATCCAAGTTAGTAGTTAATATCTAAGATGAACTTAGCCATCATTGTGACACCTAAGTCCCAGACCACTTTGCCTTTCATTCGCTTGGTGAGGTGATTATTGGCCACAAAATATATATTTAAATTTCCCCGAAGTATTGGCCAGAGGGCTGACAATATCAATAGAAATGGTATGCCAAACCAAAGTTGGGTTTAATCAATTGATAGGAGGTGACATTCCACTAGGGCCTGTCCACCTGGAATTCCAAACAACAACATATGGTCTTAAGTGGTTCAAAATTCATAGATTCCCAATATTGGTGCTTTTTTGATAATTTCATCATATTATTTAAACCGCCGTGCCCCATCACCTTATGGTCCCCAATAATAGTAAAGGTTCTCTCCATTAGTTGGGATAGTCTTCCTTTTTGCTCAGAGTAACTTTGAGCAATTTTACTTAAAAGAAGTATAATAAGTCTTACTAGCTTATGCCTACCTCCCCCATTCACGCCCTGATGACCTCATATTCTCCTCCAGCTGCTCCCATGTGGTGCAGCGGCAAAACCCCAGCCATTGTTTTCTGTCTGGCGGGAAAATGCACTCGGACTGTTATATCCAGTCCCACCAAATCATCAGGTCAGTTCATTTATCCAAAGAATCCCGCCATCCACCTTGCTCATGCCCAGGCAGTGCCTCGCAGCCCACTAGTTATCCCCCAATCCAGCTGAGTTTTGGCCTTTGGGTCAAATATGGGATATTGTTACCATATGTTGAAAAATCTATTATCAAAATGGCCCAGGCGGTGATGCTGCTAGCCAGTTTTATTGAATTCCGCCCTATAAAGGGTATTTTGATCTAGAATTCAATTGTGAAGCTGCCGGCGCCACTGCGGCCACCATAACCCTTTTTTTAGGCTACCCCTATCCCCACAACGCGCACCCAGCTCCCCACAGATACCACTATGGTGGTTCAGTTTGTGGGGTTGCCCACTCACCTTACCCTGCAGTGCTCCATCAGTAGTTAATGGAAGGTTTTGCAGCATATGGCTCCAATCCCATCCTTCAGTTTGTGGTCCCCAATGGGGCCGCTCACCTTGCCTGGTCATGGGCATTCGCCATTATTAGCCCAGAATTTTATAAAATTTCTTAATAAACCCCCTCCCCCTGTGCCGTCATTCCTTCTTCCCCTGACCACCCATTCTGTTCCCACATTAAGGGTGGGCAGACCATCTGTCCATCCTGCTTCGAGTTAGATCATCCAAAGCGTAAATTACCATCTCCTGCTGCTTCCTCCAGACCTAGGTTGTCTCCATCTGGCCCCTAATTTGCCATGCACCCCACTGCTTTTCCAGTATAGGGTATAATACTTCCCCTACCCCAAAGCCTACTGCCACTATGCCGCCCGCAGCTGCCAATCAGCCCCCTCCTCAGTCCAGTGCCACCTGCGCCTCACCCAATCAGGAATCATCTTGGAAAACAGTCTATTCCCACGTTATCCTTCAGCTTAAAGTCATGGCCCATCAATAAACTGACCCTGATTTCCAGTATAACTTGAACCCATGGACCTTATTGGATGAAACCAATTTGATGGGTAATGTAATTGAAAAACCAAAAACAAAAATTAAGAATTTATCCAGGTACAGCTTTCATTCAGGCCCTTCAAAGTTTTTACGCCCCCAGCCTAACGCCCTTGTGTTCCACTCAAACCACCAGCTCGCTATTGCAGCAATTGCTCACTCAGTTATTTGCAACATCCGTAATATGGCTGATTCTTTATTGGTGATGCTTGACAAGGATCTACCTCCTCCTATTATCGCTCTGACCATAACCGCAGGGCAAACATGAAATACTAAACCTCCATAAACAAGCAAATTCTGCCATCCAGAAAGTTGTTATCACTTTGCAGACCAAGCCAAAAGTCACCCACGCAACCATCAATTTATTATCCCAGCTTCCTTCCATCCACCTTCATGCGGAGAACTTCTTTCACTAGTATATAAGCGCAATCTTTACTGTAGGTAATTTCTGCGCCCAGTCAATCATCAGCCTACTCGCCCTCATGTCACTTATCACCCCATACCATTGCTCTCCACCCTATACCACACTCTTGCCTTTGATCCGGACTCCAATGCTGAAGATGAGCCCCCTGATCCCCCTTCCCCTTCTGCCATGGTGGGTTGAATGGCTCATCCCTGTCCCACCTGATTGGTTGTGTTCTTGTTCATTTGTATTTCGCACGCTCATTTTGGGCGGTCAAATCATTCTGTTTGGGTAGGTCTGTCCGTTTATTTTTTAGCTCTTTGAGCTTTGGTAATGTTTGTCTCCTGGTTGGCATGCCTCAAATAAAATTGAAAATACATTAGTTGTGGCAACTATTAAGATTTTTAGTACTTTATAAAGCTTTCCTTTACAGACAACTTATTCCTTCCTTTAATCTTCTAAGCATTGCTGAACTTCCTGTGGTTAAATGTCATATTGTTGACTCAGCATCATATTTGAATAATTCATCTTCCATATTGACCTACAAGGCCATGGTGGGTAATTGATATAACCTTTCAGTGTTTTAAAGCTTAACGTCAGGTCAGTTCTGAATTTCAACAAATCTAGGATTGTAATTTCAAAGCCCGTATAGCCAGATGCCCTTCCAGCTCCTTTAAATTTTGTAACTAACAAAGTTAGTCATGAAGGTTAATAAAATAATTTGTACTCTGTGGATGTAAACCCAGAAAGCTTACCTGTGTAAATAGCCACCAGCCATTCCTTCTCCGTTGCCATATAGTTTCATATAATGATGTCAATCGTCCATCTGCAGTGAGCCATGAAATGATTAATTATGTCATAAACAAGTTGAGATAACACCTCCTCAATGGCGGTAAGAGTGCGTCTTTTAGATAATAAATGGTTTTTCAAAATTAGGGTAATAAAGTAGTGGCGCTTGAGTGAGGTAAAGCCTTAATGTATCAAAGGCTAACTTACAGTTCCTTGTCCACTTAAAGGGTACACCATTTTTTAAGAAGGTGAAATAGCAAACACCTATCTTTCTGAAGTTTTCTACAAACCAGTAGTAATAGCCAATCATTTTTTATAATCACTTGAACGTCACGCTTGTTACTCAGTCACACCATGTGTTCAATAGCTTCAATTTTGCTGTCTGGGGCTTCAAGCCAATTTTATCAATGACATACCCAAATATTCCAGTTGCTCATGGAAAAAATTACAATTATTTGGCTTAATATTCAAGTTAGCCTTGGCTATATGGTGGAAGACCTCTTCTAAGTGTTGTAGGTGTCATTAAACCTTTTAGAGAAAACTTTTATATCATCTAAGTAAATGAGGATACATGAAATCTTTAAGTCAACAAGGATAGTATCCATTGACTGCTGAAAGGTCTGGGGCATTGCACAGCCCCAACGGCATTATAGTAGGTGATAGAGGCCCTGGGCCATAATCATGCCACATTTTTCTTGCTCTGCAGTAGGAGCTCGAACTGCCAAATGCCTAAAATTAAATCAATGGCTAAAAGGTATTTTGTGTCACCAAAGAAGCCTGGCCCATCAATTTATGTTAAATGGTAATAATCCTTTTTATAGGTATTGTTGAGCTTGTGATAGTCTATTAACTCGCGGTTTGTACCATCATTTTCCTTGATAACTAACACTGGGAGGCCTAAGGACTCCTGGAGGGCACTAACATCTCGTGTTGCTTTATGTATTTATTTGGCGTTAACAACTTCAAACGCGACCTTTGAATGTGTAATTGGATGAAGGTAAATTAACAGATGTTTTCCATTGTGATAATGGTGTAACACGTCATGTGCACAACCTAAATCACATCCATTTTTTGCAAAATAGTGTTATACTTTTTGATGAGGGCCAGCACTTGGTTCTTCTCCTCCCCTGTTAAACCTAGGAGGCTTTCCAGAGATACTATAGAGCAAAAGATTGCTCAGTACTGGCGCTTAGGCCTAATCTATAAAAGTAACTAAAGCCATAAACATTATAGATTACTTCAACAGGTAGTGTATTGTTAGAAATCAATATGCCCACATTACCCAGCTAAATTTATTAATTAAATCTGCTTGTCCACTAGGGGAAATCCTGCTAGTAAATGTGAGAGCTATTGATTATGTATGATAACTATTATTTGGAGTATTATCCTGAATTAATATGTCAAGATTCTGATATGACTGGACAAAAAGGCAAAATAGCCATTAAGGATTGGCTATAATCCACCAAACATGATTTATAGTTACAATTATTTGACGCCTTGATATGAGCAATATTGGGTCAGAAAGGGTAGTTATTAAATCGCCTACAAATAAGGCAATAAGGAATTATTTGGCATTTGACAAATATTGAATAGATTGCCACGAACTAAGGCGATAGGGACTTTGATAATAAAATATTCTACCAGACTCAATAAGAATATGGCGGAATCAGATAGTCTAAGCCAAGGGAGTGGTATCATCTGAAGTTGTGATATATAAGTAAGATGGGGCGCTTGAAATGGGAGGATTGTTAGTAGAAATGTGAGAGCGGAACAGCGAGTAACTGCTGTAAATATTTAAATAAATAAATTGTTTTCAGGGTAATTAGTCCATATTTTATTATATTTTTAAGTCTGTTCCAAGGACATGTGATCGCCACATCATCCATCTGATTGCTCTGTGGGTTTGACCCTGTGCAAATTTCCCTAGTGTATTTCAATAATAATGGCAAATTATAACAGTGGTGCTCATTACAGGGGGACCACTAAACAACCCCCAATCATAATAAAAAATTTTAATCCGCGAAATGGCCTTCACTGAAAGAGAATCGTCCCAAACGGCTATTCTGGCTAAAAACATTTAACTCAAACTTGGTGTGGAGGCTGTACTTAAAAAACAAGAGGAGCTCCTTCTGGAGCGCAATGCTGTAAGGAATTAACTTAAAAGTGCGGCTAGTCAGCTGCAAATTCTTGGAAAACAGAACAGGCAGCTCGCCAATTGCCTGGATGATGCTACAGAACGTCTACACTGCACGGAGTGGAAGTTAAAGCTTATCTTTTACCCGCCTCATCCCCCATTGGTAAGCAGATGAACAAGAATTATCTTGGGAAGGATCTTTTTCTAATGAATATGAGACTGGATACCCCGTTTAAGAGCTTTTTCTCCAAACCTGCGGGAAGTTTGAACCACTTGAATCATGATGGCTGCTCTGGGGATAATTTTTGTCAACCCAACAAAACCCCCAGGAGATGGCAGTCCTGTTATCTGAAAATCCTTATAATACCCCAAGAGCTGCTGACCCATCTGAGACACCCCACATCGAGATCCCAGCTATGGTCCTCTTTCAAATCTGTAATATACTGCTAAGGCTCTCAGTTATGAGCGGGAGGAAGAGGCTTTCATTAAAAAGATGCCTCCATTTAACTGCAATGGAAGCATCCACAGTTTCTTCAAACAATTTGAATTCGCGGCAAAAGGATCCTCTATTCAGAGGAAGGTTAAATTGCTGATATCCGTCTTGGATGTCAAAAGTGCCATCCAAGTCACCTGCTGCCTTCCAATCAGTTCCGTTACTTACCAATAGTGAAGGATACCATGCTGCGGTTGATTGGTGGTACCTCAAAGATGTCACATGATAAAGCTGGGTTCTTGACCATTAGATACAACGTAATGAAACCCTCACTGTATTTTCTGATTGATTTATGGTGGAAGCCCATGTGTTAATAAGAGCAGGTGTTCTAGCTGAAGCTGAAGTGTTCATTGAAATGACCTCTGCAATGAAGATGTACTAGGAGTTTTACAATGTCATGAATCTAATTTTGGATGACGATGTGCTCTTGCTCAAAGTTGTTCAGTTTCTGCGCTGTCTATCCACTACCTTCCCTCAACCTAATACCAAGTGGAAACATACAGCCATTGCCGCCGGACCTTCTTATTCAGGGGAATCCAACTGTCCTGTTTAGCTTTCTTATAGTAACCCTCAGCCTTATTCTAACTACGCAGCTCGTCCTCAGATGAGCTACCCCCAACTGTTCAACTTCCGCCCCAAACCTGCCTATGATAATAATCAACAGCCCAACTATCAACATGGGCCTAATTACAATGACCGTCAGCAGTCTAATTATCAGCCTGGCCCAACATACAAAAATCAATGCGCGGACACTATGAGGTGAATTGTTTTGAATGCGGTCGCCCTGGTCATCTTTCCCAAAGTTGCCCTAACCATCATGTCCACTATGTACAACAGGACCAATATTATAAGAGAAAATATGGAGCGGATTAAAGACAGGACTTTCTACCTCTGCTATCCCATCTCCAGACGTCCCACCTGAACCAATTGTAGTATTGGCTGCAGAAGTCCCTCAGTATGATGACAGGTTTTTATATCATCAGCCAGTTGGGCGAGTAAATGTATTGACACAGGCACAAGCCAAAGCTGCAGAGTAAGAAGGACCTGAGAAGCAACCAAACCGTACGCCTGACAAAGGTTTGACCAAGAATTCTCTGATAAACTGGATTTCGCCTCAGATACACTCTCCCTGAAAGGTGTACGTTTCGCCCTTCTGGTAGATGCTATTGCCAAAGGACACTTAAAGTCAGTGAGGGAATTATGAGCTTCCTTTGAAAAAGAGACCCTTTAAATATAAACTAATTAAACAGTCAATATTCTTCTTATTCTGAATTTAAATACTTTGACATTTTTGCAAAAACATATGCATCCGCACATTTAAAGATACAGGCGCCCCATTCAACATATTCTCTACTAAGTTGGTGGCGAAATTGGCACTAAAACCAGATGTGGAACATTGAATGGTTTAGGGGACTGCAGGCGCAGCTAAAACTGTCTCTGAGTGAGCTTACAGTGCGCTATCTCTTCTGTTTGGGTCAATTGTTGTTGTAGCCCTGGCGATAGTGTTGCCAAACGATAATTATGACCTGTTAATTGGAACCACTTTTATGCAACACTTTGGTGCTGTTGTTAAGATGACAGAGGAGACGTATGAACATTTGGGACAGCAGATCCCAATTTACTTTACCTCCAGCGGAGTGCCAAAGGATCTGGTACACATGGGGTATATTAAATTTGCATACAGTGACGGGGTGATTCCGGTTTGTTATCATTGACTTGAGAGTAAGACCTGGGCCCTTCCCCAGAAAATATTTGAATGTCAAGGGCTGCCTCATAGAGCTGATGGCCCTATATCCATTCCCTCAGGACACCAAGTAATAATAAATACTGAGCTAGAGGTGGAAGTGCCATATGGCCTTTATGAGGAAGGTCATTGGCCCTTATCAGCAATCAAGGTTGCAGACACATGTGGCTCCAGGCATTATACTTCCAGGCCATGAGGAGATCAAGGTTCTATTAGTGAATCTACAGAGCGAACTATTGCAAATCCGCTGACACTATATAGTGGAGTATTTACACCTGACCCCTGTTAAGGAGGTCCTTCAGGTTCATGAGTTTAACTTTCTGGATGAATTCTGGTCTGCCTGTCAAACCACAGCTTGGCGTAATGGTGGTGGTTTTACGCGAAATTTAATGAGGTATCATAGGATTAAAAATTCCAAGTGATAGCTTTATTTCAAAAGTACAAGGAGATTTTTGCCGTTGACAACCACAATTTGGGATGCGCTCAGGGGATGGTACATCAACTTGACACTGTGGATTGCCACCCATCAGGTCTTGGCTGATCCGCCAAACTAGTGCAGCTGAGTGAGTAGTAACTGAGGAAATTGATAAGCTGTTGGGAAAGGGATGCTTGAACTGTCGAAGAGTCCATGGGCTTCACCCATCTTAATTGTCAAAAAGAAGGATGGTACCAAATGGGTAGTAACAGACTACCGGAAGCTTATTATCACCAAAGAGAGCTTGTATCCCTTGCCACAAATTGACAATGCTTTAGGTCAGTTAGGGGGAGTCCGTTACTTAATGGCAATGGATCTGATATCAGGTTACTGGCAGATTGAGCTGACCTCAGCTGAGATTGGTGTATCCCACCATTAAGTTGGGACCACATAGTGCTAAAAAAGAGCTTCCCTCAGTGGAACAAAAGAAGTAATGCGCCGTTATCACATCTAAGGGGATTTTCAAACTGAGCCATATGCCACAAGGGCTGTGTAACGCCTCAGCTGCGTTTAACGATCCTTGGACACCATTCTTGGGGACCTGAAGTTGCCTTGCAACTTTTAGTACCTTGATGATATCAATTTTTTTCATGAACATTCTCCAAGCATCTTAACCCATAAGGAGGAGGTCTTCTGCTATCTTTTCTGAGGCCAACAGCAAGATCAAGCCCCGTAAATGCCATTTCTCTAAGGAACAACTGTAGTACCTTTTGGTTTGCGGTAGGTGCGACCTGGCTGAAGCCCCAACCAGCCAAGGTGGTGGCTATCCAAAAGTTGACTACGCCAACCAGTAAGCGTGATATACAAGTATTTTCAGGTATGGTAGGCTACTACTGCCGCTTTATACCCAACTTTAGTTGTATTGGACGTCCTCTGTTTGAGTTATTAAAGAAGGATGCTGCGTTTGAATGGATGGAACATTGATAATGCTCCTTTGATACACTTTGGATGGCGTTGATTAGTGCGCCAGTGTTGCCTATCCTAAACTTTGAAAAAAGATTCATTGTCCAGACGGATGCTTCCCTTTCCTCAGTGGGGCGGTCCTAGCTCAAAAGGACAATGAGGGGGACGAGCACACTATTGTGTACTGCAGTTGGAGCCTGAATTGATATGAACGTAACTATAAATAATTGCGTGGGCTTGCTTAGTGGTGATCTACGCTTATAAGCAATTTATGTATATTTGCATGGAGTGAAGTTTAAATTCATGACAGATTATGCTTCGTTATGCTGTTTGCAGATCCTCAAGAAAGCCAAAAGGGCTTCTAGCCTGGTGGGCCCTCAAACTGCATGCTTTTGACTTTGATACCCTCCACCGACCTGGAGCAAAACACCAAAATTCCAATTGCTTGTTGAGACTGCCAACGGTTGCTGAAACAGCGGATCTGAGCAATGTGATGTATGATAAAATGCTCAGAGCAAAATATTATTATGAACCGCCTCAAGTTATAAAAGCATTGAACGAGATGTGATCTAATACCTTCCAGTGGAATATAGAATTGTACAAGTAGATTGGTGATTCTACGGCGAACTTTACGTGACCCTCAGCATAACATAGTATTATCATGAGCGCACATAAAGCAGTCAGACATGATGGCATGCAGAAGAAGTTGGAATTGTTGCGCACTCAGTATTACTGGGAAAGCATAAACTTCAACATGCTTGTAACCATTTCCTTCTGCCATCAGTGCCAAGTGGAAAAGCTTTCTGCCAAAAGACTTCATATTGGTTAGTGAAACCCCATTTTGCTTGTCATAAGTTTTCCCTGGATGTTTTTGGCCCTCTGACAATGGGAGCTAACCTGTCCAAGTACATTCTGCTGGTGGTTGACCAATTGACCAGGTGGGTTAAAGCAAGGGCTATAAGGAATTTTGGGGTCAGTCACAGTGGCTAAGTTTGTAATGGAATGTGTTATCCAGCGGCATGTCTGCCCCCAGTTCATTCTTACCAATAACGGTATTAACTTCCCTTGCACATTCTTTCAAAGTTGAACAAACTGATAGGCATCCACGGAGATCTGATGACCCCATACCACTTCAAGTCCAATGGGATGGTCAAACAAGTTAATGGGACCATGGTGAACATTGTTTGTAATTTGGTAATGGATTGACCTTCCAATTGGAGTTCCATCCTTTCCAACGCCGTCTTACCTATAACATTCGTTAACATTCCGCCACAGGTAGAGCCCCTTACAGCTACTATATGGACGACACCCTGCTCTTCCAGCACTGCTTTATGCTTGTGTAGAAGATACCAGCAGAATGGATCCCCATTATTATTTGACTAACCTAATGGACACATTGATCAAATTGCAGCCAAAGCGTACTCCTTTAGCTTGGCCAAAAAGATAAAGAATCAGGTGGCCAATCAGGTACAGCATAGTGGGCTCTCTCAGTTCAAGTATGAGGACATGGTTCTATTTATGACCAACACAGTATAGGTTGGAAGTACAAATTGGCCAGTATCTGGATTGGTCTGCTTGAAGTTATTGAGAGAACAGGTGTTGATGCCTTTAGGGTCCCCACAAGCGGTTGTATTATCAACAGAGTGCACTTAAAGCTCTCCACGCATATAAACAATAGGAGACTTATTGTCCAGTCAAGGGGGTATTGTCAAGATTCTGTCATGTTTGTATGATAAGGCCAAAATAGCCATGGCGTATAGACTATAATCCGCCAACCATGGATTATAGTTATAAGTATTTGAGCATCTTAGGATGAGGAAATATTGGGTCAAAAAGGTTTATTGGACTGCCTCCAAATAAGGCAAAAAGCAAGTTGACATATGATGAGTATTGAATAGATCGCCTTCAACTAAAGCAAAAGTAAATTTGAGAATACCATACTCTGCCAGAGCTAATAAGAATACAGCAGAACCAAATAGTGTAAGCCAAGGGATTGGTATCATCTGAAAGTTGTTTATATTTAAGCAAGATTGGGCGATTGATGGGACCATCTAGTACTAAAAAAAGATTGGGCGATTGAAGTGAGAGGATTATTAGTATTGGTGTGTGAGCAGAACAGCAAGTAACCGCTGTAAGTATTAATATAATAAAGTGTCGTTGGGGCAATTGCTCCATTTTTTATTATATTCTTAATTGTGTTCTGAGGACCAGCAATTGCCACATCGTTTATCTGATTGCTCAGTAAGTTTGACCCTGTACTAATCCCCCGGTGTATCTCAACAATATGCCAAATTATAAAAAAGTATTTTTAATCTTTTGCCAGGTTTTAATCTTCCAGATACTTGATGTTTTGTCAGGGGTGATCCCTAATAATAAACAAGTGATTAGTTTGTTAATTTACTATTGATAACATAATTATTTTGTAGGAGATGATCAGGTATTAAGTAGATTATTGACTAAGGTTTTCATGATCTGTTGAGCGAGTTATACCGCCTGTATTAAAGCAACTTTTGAGTTAATTTTTTTATTATTGCAACCTGCAGTTTATGGGTAAGAGTCCCATTACTAAGCAGATGTTAAATTAAAATGTTGATTTGATGAGGGTTTAAAAATGTGATGGGACACATCCTTTGTTTCAACTAAGAAGAGTTGCACTGAGAGTTGGCAGTGAATCTGATTGAAACAGATGAGGAAAATAATTATTTTGTGCGACCTAGGGGGTTAGTTATCAGCAATGGCCGCCATATCCTAATGGGACGCTACCAAAGAATTAGCCAATTCCTATAAATTTCCTTAAAATTTCATATTAAAATAGATCAAGATAAGTATAAAATTACCAACAAAGTTTTATAAGTTAGACTGTTTCGCTCTTGTTATTAGAGTTTTAAAATGATAAGAAATCCTTTGACTATCTTGCTTTTATCTCTGCAGACTCTTCGTGATGAGAAAAAATAAGAACCTCTGAACCTAATCCTAGGTTAAGCTTTACAGAAGTGACGGAAAGAACCTTTGAGCCTGATTCAATGTTAAACTCTACCAAAAAGGGGAAAAGTACTTACTGAAATCCAGAATAACACTCAAGATTAGGACAAGCACCAGGTTGGCATTGGGTGTTTGATAGGATTTTAATCAGATAAAATTACTCCCATAAAATCTGAATTAGGGTTTTCAATTAATAAGGTATGATTGCCAATTAATTCCTAGTTTGAAATTATAAAAACATTTTAATTACCAATTTGTGCTCTTTGTTTGGGTGGGTTGAGCCATCTCAAACTGTCAGGGATAATCACTGATAGATTTAATGTTATTTGTGAATGACACTGATGACTTAAGCTGAGGATGTCACTTTTTAGGATCAATGGCAACTGACGCCAAGGATGATTTTTTCATTTAAACTATTTGGGATTTACTGGTGACTTGATCTGGGGATAATCAGTTTGCTGGGTTGAATGCCTAGGGTTCCAACTAAGGGTGAGCAACAATGATTCTGCCGCCTAGGATTATGATAAAAGTTGACTAATGTCAATGTATTCAATGACAAATAAAAAAAATAATTCATATAAGATTAAACAGCGACTGATGCCAAGGATACCTCAAACCAATACATGGCGTTCAATTGGAAAGAATTTTGAGAAAATGGTTGCCAGCAGAACGCTGGAATTAGGTTGGTTTGGCAGAGATAAATGGCAACAACTATTGATAGGCGGGCATTAGATTGTTAATAAGTCGCCTAAGTATAAATTCCTTAATCCCTTAAAATAAAGTATCTCTCTTTCGCCCACTTTTATTTATTTTTTAGTAGTAAGAGCAAGCAAAGATGGTAAAGGTGGGACTGGAGATCCCCAAGGTGAGGTGCTGTGTAAATGCACCTAGGGGTGGTCAGCGCTACCAACCCTAATACCTGGAGCTACATGGAAGTCCCACGGGAACTTGGCCAACTGGCCATCAACAATAAGGATTTATGGGAATTAATCTTGAGGGGGATGAGATGAAAGAGACTATAATCACCCAGAGAGGATTAGGGCTAGCTGTGTATCTTCCAAACAGCTAATTGCACTAAGGTGAAGTTGTTGCTATGCCATGTTGATGGTTTGCCTGTGGACCTATAGTGAAAGGTAGCCTTTGAAGGCGAAACAGCAATGGTCAATATTCATCATACTGTTTGGCCTGGCAAACTAACAGAGTTCCTGATGTAGCGGATGTAAACTTTCAGCAAACCTAATAACCAGATTAACTAAAAGGACCTTAACTAGGGTAGTATTCTTCATAATATTACTTCCCCATATAATTTGTTATCAACAATTCAAATAACGCAAATACAAGGAAACTGTGCGGTTGAGCAAAGGAGCTGAACTAAATTACTGTCCAAAAAGAGTAAATGTATAATTAACGTTTTTCAATGAATTATTCCAGAAGAGGAAGTAGAGTAGCAACTAGTTTTCAGTTTTAACAATTGGTGCTCACTACAGGAGTAGAATGAGTTTTAGGAAAGATTTAATAAGGATAGCTTATCAACCATGTCTTATAAGATGAACTACAAAAGCTTTGGATGAAATTGGAAACCTTCAACAAGAACGCACTTAACTCATTTTCAAAGTCTGATTTCACTACATTAAAATAATGGGTGACAAAGGCCAAGGAAGAGGTCAAACAAGCTGGAAAAATTAAAAATGACCTCAGTGAAAAAGTTAACTCCTTGAAGTGATAGGAGGGTGAACTAATTAAAAAAGTATGGTTTCAGAAGGCTAAGTGAGAAGCAGATCTAGAATACATATGCAGGAGGGGGTGGAAGGCGAGTCGGTAAGGGCGTACGGCTACCAACCTGAAGGTTGCGGGTTCGATTCCCGCCTTCGCACATCGATCGGGGTGCCAGCCAAAGGAAGCTATTGGCGGTTAGTAGGTATAATAACACGAAAACCTTACCCATGACGTAACCAGAAAAATCCGAGTCTCGATCCGGAGGTGAAAAAAACTTTCTACGACAGAGTTGACCCTGCTCAGGTTTCATGTCGATACTTTCTTTCTCCATTTTCAGTAATGTCCATCCCCTGGTCGGCTTGCCTCAAATAAATAAATGTATAGAATACATATGCAGGATTACTGAAGATATAGCACAATTATTGAAACGCATAGAAGAACTGAAGAATCACCAATGTGATTGCGTGCAAATGGAGGCGGAAGAAGCTGAAACCAAAACGCACAATGCTCCAGTCGGGAAGATTCTACCGCCCAGAATTATGCCTTGGCCATTTGTAGTTAATTTCATAAATGGCCCTTAAAATTACTCCTATGGTCAATTGAGTCATCAAGCAAGTATCCCCTGACAGTGGAATCACAGATTTATTTTGGAGCACATTGAAATTACCCACGTTCCATCAGGCTTAAGCCCCTGTATTTTTCTGATTATTCAAGATGCCAATGTTCTGATTCAATGAATGAGAAAAGTAAGTGACCGTTATGGACTGTCTGAACACCAATTGTCAGAATATGGTGTTACTCCATTTAAATGGGCAAAATTGGTCTTACAATGAGGCTAAGGAAGCCAATAGGATAGAATTCTTAAGCTTTACGAAGATGTTTAATTGCAAGAAGGTATTTATGTATCGTTCAATTCTGAAAATATGGTATTTTAGCAGCTTTTGCAGACTGATTCTACCAGGAATCCCAATCCTGGCTTATGTGAAAGTGGTAATGGATTTTGACGCCCAAATTGTGTTGCAAGCGGTGCTTTGGCCCTATTGTGATTTGCACTGAACAATGGCATCAGCACTAGTGACTCAGAAAACCATATCTCAGATAGTGGATTATCTAAAAATTCTAGGAGCAACCTTTGAGGCACTAAACTGAGCCTTCAAAGTTATTCATATTTGAGCCCAAAATACTGTGAAATTCGCTGAGGTACATAAGGAGCAACAAAAACAAATCATATGGGGAACAAGCCCATAGTACAAAAATGAACGGACAAGAAGCAGATCTGGTGTCACCAATGAGGGATAACTTGACTTTTAGCTGCTTAATGTTGGATCAAGAAGCCCAAGGAGCAAGTCACTCTAGTCTAGGAGAAGTGGAAGACAATCAGTCCAGAATTGGGAAAAGGTTCCGCAGTCTATACAATAAACAACCTGGCACCATGAACAAACATTTTCCTCCTAATATTGCTAGATGATAGAGATATTTCTGACCTATTTGTAGATGATGAAACAACTGACCTGCTCTATCATGTTGTTAATCTGGATGTGAACGCCATGACTCAATCTAAAGCTTAGGGGATTTACCCCAAAATTGTCAAGGAAGTGGCTCAACTGTATGCTCATCAACTAGTGGACAAGATTAGATCTTCTGAGAACCCAGTGAAGTTGCTTAAGAGGGAATTAGAGGAGGCAAACATATATAACCCCATTAGCATGATCAAAAAGTTTTCCATAATTTATCCAAATAATTAATTTAAACTCTTGATTTAGCATATAATGCCGCTATCCACTCATTAAGTACCCTATTACAATATTCTGAGGTTACCTATGCGGATATAATAGTCAACTGATTGAAAGTGCTGGCAATAATTGACATTAAAGCACCCATCAACATCATTTCAACCAAATTGGTAAAACAAATGAAGAATTTACTGAATTTAGAACACCAGAGGGAATACAGAATGGCAGGACCAAATTATACAATATCCTGTGGAGCCCATAGTGCACTGCCACTCTGGTTCAAATTGCTTATGGTATCAGCTTCCTCCATTATGTTGTAAAATCAGAATTATGAAATAATTATCAGGACAAAATTTCTGAGAAGAAATTGAGTGAAATGCGATTTTGAGGAGAATATACTGACCATTTTGAGGCAAAACCTGCCCTTGGTATATCATCAGGAAGGAGAACTGCCAATAACAAAGAAGAGCAATTTTGTAAACATATTTTAAAATGATGGCATTGTTCCCATCAAGTACAAAATGTTTGATTGAAAATGGAAGCAAATGCCAAAAGAGATCCTAGAAATTCATAAGATAACCTTGAGAACGGAAAATGACAAACACTATGTCACCTGGGAATGCAAATAATTGTTAACACAGTATTAACGCTTGAAATCTCAGAGCAGCTATATGGAGAAGTCATCAGCTCATGGATGAAATTGAGAAAAGAGCCATGGGTAGTGCTGGAGATTATTATTTCAGAACATGGAGAAACAAGTTTGCTACTAGATATTCTGGGAGAAAAACTGATGAAGACATAGAAAAATTAAGTCGTTGCATCTCTACGTTTAATTAATGGTAGAAATTAGTAAATTTTATGATTTGAGCGTTAACTGAGATGGGATTAATGGCAGAAGTTCCAATAGCGTTAACGTTTTTTCACTAGAGAGCATCTGGCTGAACTATTAGAGCAGCAACAAGAAGATGCTCTCTGATTACTTAAGTGATATTGGGAGGTATTTGACCAAGATGACATTGACTTGGGATGCGCGAAATGTGTGATCTGCAAGGTTAACATAGGATAATACCCACCAATGAGGATGAGACCAGTCCGACAGTCTAGAGCTGCTGAAGCTGTAGTCAGCGAAGAAATCAGCAAGCTAGTTGAGCATGGGCTCCTCATTACATTGTCAAGTCCATGGACAAGTCTGATACTGATTTTAAAAAAGAAGGATGGTTCAAATCAAGTAGTGATCAATTATTGTCAATCAAACAAAACCACAAAAAAGGTTTTTTATCCACTGCTGAGGATTGACAACGTGCTTGATCGCCTTAGGGAATGCCAAAATTCTTTTTGGTAATGGACGTAATTTGAGGATATTGGCAAATTTATTTGCCAAAGGAGGATCAAGAAAAATGTGAGACAATTATCAAAAATGGACTTTACCAGTCTATTAAATGGCCCAGGGATTGTGTAACGTGCTGGCGACGTTTCAAAGAGCAATATACTCTATCCTTAGTGATTGAAAACTATCCTGCGTTTTAGTATATCTGGATGATTTAATTTATTTTGATGGACCATCATGGACCTTTTGGAGAACTTAGAAGAAGTGTTAAGTGCCTTGAAATAGCAAACTTGAAAAGCAAGCCAAGTAAATGTTATTTCTTCAAAAAAGAGCTTGAGTACTTGAGGTTTGTTATAAATTCCAGAAGGCTGCAACCCTAGCAGCAGAAGATAATGGCAATCAAACAGATTTCAGTCCAAAAGCGTTTATAATATACAAGTATTTATTAGGAAAGTCGGTTAGTATCACAAATTCATAAAGGATTTTACTAGAATTGTGGAGCCAATTATTCCACTTATTAAAAGGATCTAAAAAAGTATCTGTGTGGATGATGAAGCCCAAGAACCATTTGATGAATTACGCCGATATTTGATGCCCAGTCATGTCTTAAAGTACCCAAACTTGATTGGGAATTCATCAACTAAACTGATGCTTTATTGATGGCGTTTGGTGCCATTTTGGGTCAAATGAGTGAAGATGGGGAAGAACATCCAGTGGCCTATGTGCGAAGAATACTAATGCCAGCACAGAAAAATTATACTATGATGGAGCACAAATGCCTCATGGTGATCTATGTATGCAAGCAATTTTGAGCGTATATCCATGGAACACAATTTAAAGTCAAGACTGACCACTCATTTTTACACTGACTCAAACCTGAGATCTATTAGGGAGATTGGCCTGATAGGCAGTAAAACTTTAAGCCTACATTTTTGAGGTAATACACCAGGACAGAGAAGCGCATCAAAATGCTAGTGTATTATCAGAATTGCCTGCTGTCCAGACTGTCTATCATCAAGTGGATGAGTTTTTCAGAGGATGATTAAAGGCAATATTGGGAATGAGCCCCAAGAGATTCAAGGTGCACTAAAGAAGATGATGGAAAACACTTTGATGAAAAAATGAAACATTATAAAAAACAATCAATGGAAAATGGTTTTTATTAAAAGCCATCAGAACGAGTGGAATTTATCTGAGCCACACATAAAGTTGTCAGCCATGGTGGCCTAAGAAAAACCATGGACCATATTCTCTAGTATTACTACTGGGAATCAATCAACTATGATGTTGCCGACTATCTGGCCTGTTTTTTGTAATGTCAACTAAACAGGCCTTATAAGAATATAACATGATACAGGCTAGTACGCCCTGGGTTTGCGTGGTACATGGTATCAATAGATGTGATGGGACCCCTGAGTATTAGTACAGGAGGAGCGAAATACATCATAGTGGCAATAGACCATGTGACTAGATTAGTTGAAACTGGAGCCTTGAGCAAATTATATGCTACAAGCATGGCAAGATTCATCCTGGACCAAGTGATGTACCAGCATGGATGACCACAATTTATTGAACGACAAAAGAATCAATTTTACTTCTTGTGTGATCCAAAGGCTAAATAAATTGATGGGAATTTGAGGAGTATAATCCATTCCATATCAGCCAGAAATAAAAATAATGGTGGAATGAGTCAATGGAACGCTAAGTGCGCTGCTAATAAAATTGGTTGCAGAGAAAACCTCTCCTGGGGAACATATCTAAGTTTGATTACATTCACCTACAATATCAGTCATCATATGGTGACAGGAAAAACGCTACCTGAATTACTATATGAATGAAACAGATTTACCACTAACTTTGTATTCTGCCATTAAACCAGTATCAGGATGAGTACTGAGAAAAACCTAAACCAACTTACAAATACTTTGATTGAACTACGATTGCAGGCATTTAATACCACCTTAAAGAAAAGGATAAAGAGAAGATTATGGATGACAAGAACTAACCAGCTATAAAAAGTACCATGTGGGGGATAAGATAGCCTATTGTGACACCCATGGTTTTGGAAGAAGAATTTTATGGATGCTTTGTGGTTGGGTCCGTTTAAGGTAATCTCCAAGTCAGCAATTGATTCCTATAAAATTTAATGTGCCTCATAGATGGTTGTATAGTGAACTAGGTCCATACTAAATACTCACATAATGTATCTAGGGTATTAAAATGTTGCAATGTTCCTGAAGGACCACTAAACCTGCTAAAATAGGTTAAGTCCCGGTGTAGGTCAAGTCCCATGAGGGGACCTCTAAACCATAATGGGTAAAAAGTTTTAAAATTAGCCTCTGAACCATAGTAGCTGGTTAAGTTATAAAAAACGAACTACTGGATTAGAATAGGTAAACGAAAAGATGGACCTCTGAATCTATTTATAGGTTAAGTTACAGTGCAGTAAATAAAATATGAAAAAATACAAGAATAAATTTAATTTTGAAAATCATAAAGAAAATTTATATATTAGAAGACAAAAATGCAGAAATATATTTAATATTGATTATTATTTTTCACCATCAAAATCATCATGTGGTGTTCTCTTATGTTATCAGTAGAACCAACTTAGTTAAAATTGAGGCTGTCATGATTAGTCATGAGGCGCTGGGATAAACAAGCATATTGGTAGGATCAGGACAGGTTGAAACTGGATACACCATAAAGAGGCCCTAGAAAATGAAGCCCAGCCTGTTTAATACAAGGATTAAGGAATTGTGGAGCTTCCCAAGAAAATCATTTAAATGAAGAGGTGTCATATAACCCCAACCTGGTGAAAACAGGATTTCCATACTTTTATTGACAAGAATACCCTAACTAGGCTGGCAACGTGGGGATGTGGGAACCGCGCTATGCAGAGGCAGCAGCAAGGAGGACGCAGAATGGGAACGCTCTAAGAAGAAGGATTACCCAGAGACACATCAAGCAATTAAAGGAGATGGGCCAAGAGAATTTCAATGTAAACCATTCTGGCGTACTCAGTATGGATCAAAGCGCCATATACCACCCAGAAAATCTTCATCACTGGATAATCTGGTCAAAGAGGGGATGTGGTGGGATTTTGATATGCCCACATTACCCAGCTTAATAGATTATAATTCAACTTCTTGTCCACTAGGGGAAACATCCTGCTAGTGGATGTGGGAGTTATCAATTATGTATAACTATTATTTGGAGTAATATCCTGAGGAAGTATTTAGCAGAATTTCCGGGTGTTGATATGCCAGATAATTAATGTTTAGTTGGGCGTAAAATACCTGACAACAACCAAGTGATTAGGTTGTTAATTTAATATTGATAACATAATAAACTTGTAAGAGTTGATCAGGTTTAGTTGCTGATTGACTAAGGTTTTCATGATCTGCTAGGCGAGTTATGCCACCCTAATATAGCAATTTTTGAGTTAACCTTTTTAGAATTGCAACCTGCTGTTTATGGGTAAGAGTCTAATTACCTAAGAAGGTGTTACCTTAAAATGTTGATTTAATGAGGGTTGAAAGATATGATAGGACACATCCTTTGTTTCAACTCAGAAGAGTTGCAATAAGAGTTGGCAGTGAATATGATTGAAACTGATGAGGAAGATAATTATTTTATGCGACTTAGGAGGGTTAATTCATCAGCAGTAGCCTCTGTATCCTAATGGGACGCCAACAAAGTGTTGGCACCAAATTTTCTATAAATTCTTTTAATCTTTTTGTAATAAAGTAGATCAAGATAAAGATAAATATTTACCAATAAAGCTTTATAAGTTAGACTGTTTCTCTCTTGTGATTAGAGTTCTGGAAAGGATAAGAAATCCTTTTTATCTTGCTGTTATCTCTGCAGACTATGTTTGAGGAGAAGGGAAATGAACATCTGAACCTAATCCTAGGTTAAGCTCTACAGAAATGACAGGAAGAACCTCTGAACCTGATCTGAGGTTAAGTTCTACCAAAGGGGGGTGAAGTTCTTACAGATATTTCAGAATACCATTCATTATTTTTACAAGCACCAGGTTGGCGTTATTCCTAATAACTATCTTGGCTAAAAGAAACTCAACTAGAATAGAAGTCTCCATACTATTACTGCCCTTATAATTTATCACCAATTCAAACAACGCACATATATGGAACCTGTGAAGTTGAACAAAGGAGTTGAAGTGATTTACTATCTGAAAAGATAAACAGATCCAGAACATTTAATTTTGGTTCTCATTTCAGAAGAGAAAGTTGTTTAGCCACTAATTACCAGTTTTAACATGTATAAAATCAACTATTTAATGTCGCTTTATCTGAAGATAATACACATATAGATTAGTTAGCAGTGCCTAAATTTTACCATGGTCAGGGATGATAATCTCAAGCGTGGCAACTGGTGAAAAATAAAGACAAAAAGCTGGTGTAATTATTTCTCTATATAAACTTGAGGAATTTTCATATTAATTTTAGTCTTACAATAATTTGATGATCCGCCAGATTGGACAGGATTTAACTAGTGCATAGAAGAATACCTTTAGATTCTATAATCTGTAAGGCGACTTCCAGGTACGTTCATGCAGTCGCTGATACCCAATTGGTATTATTCCATTCTGATATGAGAGGATAAAAATGCACCATCTTTGGGCTTTAGGGCCCATCCTTTCAATGGTTAAATAGTGGAAGTATTTGTCCATGTATTTCCAATGTGTTTTACTTGAAATTAGATTTGACTCCATAAGTCCTCATAAATAAGGTTACTATAATAAAAGCGTAGTTGTTTTGGAAAAAAGATGGCTGGAGCAGACATTACCAGCGAGAAAAACTGCAGCGGTAAAGCACTATATGCTCCTTAAGACGTGGTAACTGGGGTCAAGCCGTATCATAGATTTTTGATGATCTATCTGGAGTAGGGCCCAATTTCTTTACCAATTTAGTGTACAAAAATTAACCAGTGACTTACTGTCCACAATCACTCTACCTTTGAGCTTATCTACTGCAGTATTCATCTAATTGCATTCAGAAAAGAAGGCATACTCAGAATTTATTGTGTTGATGTCCAAGGTGTCCGCTTTATTTAAATAATACTGAATTTTTTCACCTAGTTAAGCGCTAGATGCCTTTAGGCCCTCAATAAGTATTGTCACTTGGACCCTGGTCAATTTGGGGATTTCAATGGAATCAAATGAAATCTCTTAGTTTTGGCTGTTAAACATGAGGCTTGATACAATTTCCAGCCCCAACTCAACTTTGCTAATTTCCAAGGAGCGGTTGGTCATGAGTATAGGAGCATCCGCTATTACTTTCTGAAACACTGGATATGACAACATTATTTTCCTTCCACCAGACTGAAGGTGGTATCATGCTTTTTTCATACTTAGGATTTTTTAGAGGAGGCGGAGGAAGAAAATTTCTTATCTACTCTGGCTGCCTTTTCTCAAGTTTCCCTCATTTTTGGGGTTTGCCAATTGATCCTTGGGCTTAGAACTCAATTTTAAGCAATGGTTTGTATAATAATCCTAGTTTTTAGAATGATAACAAGTGATTTGAGTAAGATCATATTGATCAAAGTCAGGGTAGAAGGCCATGATAGTCCTTGCTTTGGGGAGATTGCCCTGGATTTTGGGTTGTGAGGCTCCCATGGACTTTAATTAGGCGCCTAAAAAAGATAGCGCATCAATGGAGATAATTCACCATATGAGTTATATTACTCTTCTCTTTTAGTACTGGTATCAAAACTCTACGCAATAACTTGTAGGGCTATCAGGCATGACGAAGAGTAATCTGGATGTCAAAGTCATTTATCACATTGGCCACAGACACCATCTGCGCCTCCAAATAAAATTGGTCAGAAAACACTTATATAGCTTTGTCTCTTTTAAATGAGATATAAAGGAAATTGATCTTCTGTGTGGTCATCCTTTTGGCTCCTCCAAACTCTTTGATAAGAATATCTTGGGTGTTAAAGTAGGACACGCCAGCCTTCTTTATCTTTGGCATAATAACTCCTAACTTTTGGAGTCTAGTGAGTTCATTACTGCAGCCAACTTAGTAGTCTCAGATGCTTTGCCCAAACTAATTTCAAAAAAATCCAAGAAATATGCACATTTGTCTAATTGCCACACTTTATTAAATTAACAGGGTTACCCAGAAATTAGATTTACATGGATGCAGGTCCAGGGGCCCTGTGGTGACCCCATCTGACTTTCTGAGTTACTAATTTAAAAAGGGAGAGTGACGCAGCGTTGAGCTGCTGTATTGTCAGAGTGTGCAAAAGCATCAATGGTCAGAATGGGGGTACACTACAAACAGGTTACATGTTACCCGCAACTCATTTCTCTCACTACACTATTCCATCAAAGGGTTTACAGAGCAAATTTGCCCTGGAGTTACAAGCATATATCCTTTTGAATCTCAAATTTAAATTGCTTCAGGTTCTCAGAAAACAGCGGCGTTCTGTTTGCAACGTTACCTACATAAAATAATTGTTTGGTTAGTGGCCTGAAAGTCCGCTCTCAAGGCGCTGTTTTCACTCACTAGAGACCTTACTGTTTGTCCAGAGTTTTTAGTTCCTTACATAAGGATTCAAGCTTCTGGTACAAATCAGAAACAAAGTGTACAGCTTCTACCATATCTTTTGCTAAGTAATTTCTGTAGATCATGACCTATTAGGTTATTGGAAAGCAGGCTAAAGTGAGCATTCACGTCCTCTCATACTTGATGTCTCATCAAAATAATTTGACAGGGCCTTGTGGCACCCACTACAGCGTCAGTGACTTGCGCTACATTCACCGTGAAAGAGTCCACAACTGAGCTTTTAGAATTAAAACTAATAATGTATTGTCTTAGAAGGCAAAGGTGAAGCCCCTTTTAGTGAGCACTACATGTGAAAATCAGTGCAGTAGCGTCGTACTTCCAGCACACAGGTTATACAAACACCAAATACAAGGTAATATAAGAAGAAAGCAATTTTGACTATGATCTAACAACAATAAAATTTATATGTTATAGGGTTTTTTATTTAAAAACTTGAGATAACACTGTAGTATTGGATACTGCCAGTGATTCAGGGCTTGATAATGGTATTAATCTAAATTGGCTCTCTCATCTTCTCCAATAAAAGATCCCCTTCCTTCTGGCAAACCCACCCAAATATCCTACATCGATCAGAGTTCTAATTTGTGCTTAAAATGGTTATCATGCAGCACCTACACATGGAAGACTTAATTTGCGATTTCTTTTTTTAGCACTAGTGGTGCCCAACCCAAAAGGGGGAGCTGCCATGATCTCTATTTGTGAATGAACTAAATAAAATGGATTATTAGAGATAGAAACCCTAATATAGCCCCTAAGTTATCAGCCTAGGAAGCCATATCAGATGGTGAGGAAGCTTTGGGAAACTTTTGTCTGGCGCCCGCTTTAGCTGGCAGACCATGGAGGACAACATAGGGGTTGGAGATCAGTGAAATGTGGCGTAAAGAGGTATAATTGTGAGTTTTCTTTGTTAATGAGGCTGGCAATGTCCATCGCCTTAATGTATTGAGCAAGTTGATGCTCAGCAAAAGTGATGAGAGAAGGCACACAAGTAAAAGACTTGATGCGCTAGCGGGTTTGGGGATAATTGGGGTTAACAAGAGAAGTTTTTGCTTCATCAATGCAAGCATGCCTTGCTCCAAAAGCGAGCTCCTCAATTTTGTATTTTGCATCCTAATCAAAATCATGGAGGAATTTTCGGATAAAAATACCCTCAACAACAGGCTCCATCGCCCCCATGAAGATGTTGGTGGAAGAGGGGGTTGGTAGGAGCTGCTGCTGCTTTTACTGCATTTTTTATTATTTTTATAAGCAGGGAAACCGTTTTTAGATCTAAAAAGGCAAGATGTGAATTGGGAGGATTTACAGAAAATTCTTCAAGGAAAAATTGGGCTTAACATTATAAGGCCAATCTATATCATCAATCCATTCATGCGCTCCAAATGGATTTAAATTGGCTAATGCTTGACCAGCCACTGGAGTTGGTTCAGTGGCAGATCCTTATTAGCTGCAAACAGTTGACCACAGCAGATCAGCCAAAATGTATCAGCCATCAGCTCAGGATTCCATGATTCTGATAAATTTTATAGAAAATTCAAATATTGATTGGCTACTGCTTTTGAAGCAGCTCCAGAATCAGCCAAGG
Source organism: Massospora cicadina (assembly GCA_022478985.1). Taxonomy (NCBI): domain Eukaryota; kingdom Fungi; phylum Entomophthoromycota; class Entomophthoromycetes; order Entomophthorales; family Entomophthoraceae; genus Massospora; species Massospora cicadina. The sequence goes on from JAKSZP010015066.1 coordinate 36,468, forward strand.
TAGGGGGCAGGAGGATCACACCCAACTCAAAAAATTTGGGTGAGGCAGCAGCCAACTGACGCCAGAAGGTGGAGCAGCGGAAGTGGCAGAGGCAGAAGCCATGGGGCACTTGTGCTTCAAATGATCCAATTGAAAGCACAAGGGGCATATGGCGCAGCCTAAATTGCAATTTCTTTATTTGAATCAGAAAGTAAATAAATAAAGCTCAATGCATTTTGATAAAAAGATAAAAATGCCAGATGTAGTCAAAATATCTTGGTGGATGACCATAATAGATTAGGACCTTATTTTCAATATATTTATGCTAACATGGCAATGTAGGATAGTACACTAAAATAAATTAGGAGGCAAAAAGGTCTCTAAGCCACGGCATCAATGGCAATAATTAAGGGAATGGGAGATACGCTGGTGGGGATTTAGGGATTCATATAATAGTAAACTAATATTTTAGGTCATGAGGAGTGGTCACATAGCGGGTGTTTTCTGCTCCATTCTGGGTCAGGTTTTGATTGACATGAGTTCAAAACCAGCACAGGCTAAAAAAACTCAGTGTAGTATATTTGTCCTAAGGTCAACCCACCTCATTTACTTTTTAATATGTTAGGTCACTTTTTATAAAGGCATGGGCCATGGAGTGAACTAGTTACTATGACCTGATCAAACCTGTTATCTACTTATTAGTTAAAATAGAGAACAAGATATTTGAAATAATAGAACCCAGATGGTTTGCAAATAATTACAACAGGGGAAATAATTTCCGCCACTACTAGATTAATTTCAGCGCTTAAACCTAATTTTGCAGCCTAATAACCCCTTATGAGTACAACATAAAACACAGCAACTGCTAATGTAGGGTGTTAGGTTATTGTTTATTATATTTTCCATTACATTCATCCTTAAATTTTACTATTTTTATAAATTTATAGTAAATATTGACTGTGTATCTATAAATATTAAAGTAGTGAGAAAGGCCTACCAGATACCTATTCTTTAAGAGAAGATTATTGTGGAGACTTCTGACCAGCTCATCTATCATAGTTTCTTCCAAGATACTAGAAAACCCTCTTTTACCCCTGAAAGACACCTAAACATTCTCAACCATCTATCATGAAGTTACTCTTCAAGACAGAGTGTTGCCTTGAAATATAAGGCAACTGTTAAGGGGGTTAGATACCTTTGTCTACAGCCCAGTTTTCTTTTGGCTCACTCACGCACTTACAGCTTTTACCAGGCTAAACATATAAGCAGATAGAACATGTCAAATTCACATATTCTAAAAAGTATAAAGTTAGATTCATCCAGTAAAAGTTAAAGTAGAATGAAAAAATTACTAAAGAGATAGTTAGTTTTTATATCTTTCTCTAATTGTGAATTTAAATAGATTTTGTTTTTTACCACTTAAAGTTTTTTTATACATGCAATAGAAATCTTATGTACCTAAGTTAATATATTTTATGTTGCTATTAAGGGTAAAATATAGTTAAATATACAGTTTTCTTTTTGTATGAAAATTTAATTTTTACAGTGTGCTATAATTACTTTATATGCATTACTATTTATTAGATTAATATGTTTTAGAATTATCTATGAAGCACTAAATGATAATTTTAGTATAGCCAAGTTGGTCAATGTAAATCGATCTAAATTAATATATTTATATAAGATAATATAAATCTAGCTTTAGATAATATTTTACATCTTTCTAAAAGGACTTAAAATTATTTAATAAGATATTTAAGGATGCAATATTTGCAATAAATAATACATCTTTGTGTTTATTCATTGATATAAACAAGCTAAAATTATGATCTATAAAGGAACTTTTCCAAAAAATAGTGGTTGTGCAGCTGCTAAAGATTTTTATTGCTGTCAATGAAATAAAAAATAAGTTTATTTATTTTATGTCGATATAGACTGCAATATATATTTGAGTGTTTTTAATTAAAGATAAAGGTCTTAGCTTATTTAAGTTAATTAAATTTTTTTACTTGACCAAGGCAAGCTGACCAGGGGACAGGCATTACTGAAAGAAAGAAATGAAAGAAAGAAGGAAACGACATGAAACCTGAACAGGGTCAACTCAGGCGAAGAAAGTTTTTCCACCTCCAGATTGGGACTCAAATTTTTCTGGTTACGTCATGGGTAAGGTTTTCGTGTTATTAGACCTACTAACTGCCAATAGCTTCCTTTGGCTGGCACCCCGATCGATGTGCGAAGGCGGGAATCGAACCCGCAACCTTCAGGTTGGTAGCCATACGCCCTTACCGACTCGCCTTCCACCTCCTTTAATTAAATTTTTTAATATATGAGTTATCATATATTAATAGTGCGCTATAACCTTAAACAGGCATGGTATGTGCAAAGTTTCTCTACTTAAAAATTACTCTTAATTACAAACAAAAAATTAAGGGGAGGATACCCAATTGGTAGAGTAGGGACCTCTACCACTGCTCAATGAGTTTGATTCCAGTATTGGAACTTTGGGTAGGGGACAATTATGACTGTGTTGGTGTTGCACACCAATGCCCTGAACCAAGATAGCAAGTAGCAAAGGCAGTCCATGGAGTTCCTGGCCTATCATATGCTACACATGGAGGTTTTTCCAGATTTTATCCTCCTTTCCCAATCATTCAATTTCCCTTAATCAGTACGGTATCATCCTCAGGTCAGCCCACCTCAAATAAAATATAAAAAATACAAGCAAAAAATTATAGAATATTTAAACATTTTAAAATTTTTGATCTAAGTCTATAGGCTTTACACTATAAACTAAATGAGTTTGTAGTCTATAGATTTTATTTAAATCTAATTGATAAAACTATTAGTAAAAAGCATGGCAGTTTTAAGGATAGTACCTGTCAGAATTGCAGATGACCACATAATCCAACCTTTTGCCTGAATATAAGATTCAATGATTATTTTAAAATTGTATAGGATTGGCAATAGTGGCTGATTAATGAGAATATTGTTGGGCATCATCCCTGATGATATTAGAGGTCACTGACTAATGAATTATTGTCAGGCATCATCCCTGATGATATTTGAGGCTGCTGACAGATGATAATTTTGTCAGGCATCATTCCCAATGAAATTAAGCAATAATTCAATATTGGAATAAAACCCAATAGTCAAATTATAGGGAATCGTTCAGAGCAGAATGGATTGGAGTCATCAGAAACTACCAAAATGTTCAAATGCTGGAGAAAGAGTAGAATTGTCATTGGCCAAAACAATTGGTTTTGTGTACCTAATACCAATTGTTTGGTCCACTGAACACCTGAGGATTACGCTGCCTAAGAAACCCAAGGCAATGGTACCTGATGAGATTTGGTGCCTAACACTGAGGGTCAAACCAGTATAGGAGCATAAATATTCTAAGTGGACAGCTGAAAAGTCATGTGCTGATTCCAACTATAAAAACCCCAAATTATTCCCTAATAAAAGAAGATTGAAACTGATATTAACTAAGTTGTTTAAACATTGGTTGTTTTAAACATTACTCTTAAGAGAAGAGTGCAAGGATCAGATATCCTTAGTTTGGTTATATCAAAATATCCACTTGGCTCTGCGAGAAGGGAATAGGGAAAGTGTTCCCTACCAGTACAAGAACATCTTCAAGACAAAAAAGCACCTGTCTAGTGTTGGACAATACTTTCAATGTGGCTTTTGGGCAATCAAACATAATAATAGTCTTCATACTATTATTGCCCCAGTTCATACAATTAATCAACTCAAGAATCCACAAATCTGTGCAGTTGAAATCTAGGGCCAGAAGCGAGCCATTAAAGCCCAAGATTTTAACAGACCTTAATTAAGCCCAACAGTAACAAATTAATTCATTATAGCATCCTTTAAGAATACTACAGAAATGACAGCTTATAATAAGAAAAATCTGAAATAGCGTTATCAAGATCTAGTTCTTAAAATTTTCTTTCTGAATACTATCACTTTTAGTTATATGATTCAATTCAAACAGTACAATTTAATAATCAATATCAGGTGCGATGAGTATGAGTAATAAAGAAAAGAGTTTGGCATATGTGGTAAAGGGCAGCGGACCTGGACCTGCACCACCCAAAGGTACCAAGCGCACAGGTACAAATGAAAATCTCAGTAAAAACAAAAAAAACCTGAGGTGGCACCCCTGCAGGTTTCATAAATTTTTTGGTAAAATACGGCATTTACATGGAAGTATCCCAATTGCAACCACTGTTGTCAGTGGAACATGGGATACAAGTTTTCCTGGGTGTAGAAACACAAACAATGTGAGAAAAGTTAAGCCCAACATAAATTTTTCCCGCATGTGGTGTACTTAACAACCCATACTATCCGCAAAGGTTGGGTAGACCTTGGGTTCAAATCTGAATAAGAAGTGAATAATGCAGTGAAGGTCAGAGTGGTACTTGACCATCCTGACGGACAGCATTTGTTACTGACCAAACACACACATTGGACAGAATCCAAAGACATTTTCATAATTTTTGATTACCTTCTGACCACACTGGCGCGCACAGTAGTTGAAAGACATTACTGAGAAGGCTTGGAAGCCTATGGAGAAATCAAACAAATTTGAGATGCAAAGATTCCAGCTGATGCTGACCCTTAGCACTGGGAAGGCAATTGCAATTATTTCCATGAACCAGGAGGTAGTGGATGATATCACGAAATCTCCCACATTGCATCCCTCACCATTGATGGGAAAAAATCCCAGCTGTTCCGCGCAACAGTGGAGAGCGCACCCCCCATATGCAACCACTGCCAGGCCTTTGGGCACAGGATTCATGCTTTCCCATAGGAGAAGGCCTGAGATAAATGGAATTCTGTGAGGAGGAAATGGGTGAAGAAGACTCAGAGTACGCCAAAATCACAGACATAACACAAGCTTAACTGGGGAGAACATAAGCAATATAAAATTATTGACCCTATTTCCCCAAAAGAATGAAAAATGGCCAAACAAGCTCACAAGCTGGCTGCTGCCAAGGCAAAGGCCTCGGTGGAATCATCCATATCACCAGAACAGATCCATGAAGGCATGGATGAATTTGAATCAATGAATCAATCAAATCCTGAGGAAAACCAAACACCCAATCTGAACAGATTGAATTCAGCGGAACCCAATCTGGAAATGAATGCAGCAAAACTGGGGTTCAGCGCACCCCCCCCAAAAAAAAATTGCAAAATATAACCCAACTGGGAAGGAAAATCAACATTGGAATGCGCAAGAAAATAATGCGGCCAATAAAAGCACACAAGTGCACCATAATGATAAATTGAAACCAAGCAAAGCCAAGAGAGGAGCGAAAACAGCGGTTCAAAAGGGGCAGAATACACCCCAACTCCTACTCATAGCTATGCTCTCCGCAGCAGAGGTGCATTGGAGAGTAATGTGAGTGAGGGAATAGGGCCAGGGGGCCCTGCTAACTGCTCCTGAGGCGCATCAGGCATCTCAGTAGAGATAGGGATGCTGAACATAGCGGTACTCAAGGCCTTAACGTCCCAGGCCAAGAAGTTGAGTCTCCTATGAAACCTACCTGTGGATATCCTGGCGGTGCAGGAAACCCACTATCCACAGGAAGATGAGGAGGCATGGGAAAAAATGATCCTCTCAACAATATCGTTTTGGTCAAAACACTGTGGGTTGATAGTATGTGTGAACCAAAACTTTAAATTTATCAATAAAATTTTTTTCCTGGATGGCCATGTACTTGCTGTACCTTCTCATGGCACACCGAAGTGCACACAATAGCCAGTGTGTATGCACTGAACTGTGCACCAGACCAAAGAGAATTTCTAACAGCTCTAACACAACTAAATCTACCAGCAAGTACTTTCATCATGGGAGACATGAACTGCTGGATTAATCCAGATACTGACCAATGGCCATACATAATGGAGGTACCACAAGGGCAAGTGGAACTCCGCGCGCTAAAGGCCACCCTGGGACTATATGATCTGCTACCAAAAAGGCTACCCCTGCTACAAAACATGACACGCCCATATGTACACAACGGTGCAATTGGCTTCATGTCACAGATAGACCTGATACTCACACCAATAATTTTCCGTCACCAAACTAAAAATTTAAAACTACAAAAATCGTATTTTCTGACCATCAGCTTGTTTTGGTGTCTTACAAACTGGCGGAACCAAGTACCCAAGCACCCAGATGGTGCAGAATATGCCCAGAAAGTTTAGTCGACTTGGAATTTCTATCCTGGATGGAGGAAATATCCTCAACCCAGAAATTTTCAAACACCTTTCTGCTTAGACCCACTAACCACATGGAGAATTTAAAAAAAAACAATCCAACAAATCAAACATACATCATCTAGAAGACACAGGGAAGCTTCAGCCATTATCAAGCAAACCTTGGCAGAAATCAACCACTTAGAAAACAACGTCCCACACACAAGGTACAGCCCTGGATGGAGTTGTAAATGGACGGAGGGTTCTGGTCAGCTAAACACCCTGTCCACAAACACCAACACCAAGTTGGAGTTTAATATAAAGCAAAAAATATAAAAGATGGAGAAACTTGCTCAAGCTATTTTTCCGCTGATTTTATGCCCAAAAAAATATGATAGCTTGCACACAGGTCTGACGACTGGACAAATTCATAATGGAAACACCCAAAGAAATCTGACTGAAATGCACAGGTTTTATATGAACTTGTATAAATTTGAACTGGTTGAACCAGAAAAAATTTAAAAACTCCTTAAAAGCTCACATATTGACACCGCGGCCCAAAATAACAATTTAATCAACTTAATATCGTGCAAGGAATTATGGGAAGTAGTACGCTTGCATCAAGAGGGAAATGCACTGGATCTGATGGGATTCCCTACAAATTTTACATAAAATACTTTAGTAACATATCTAACATTCTTCTAGCTTCAATGAATAAGTGTATTATGGAAACATGCCTCCTAACTGGAGGCAAAGAAGCCTACACTGTCACTTTATTTAAAAAAGGAGACAGACTAAACCTTTCCAACTGGCGCACAATCTCCCTAACCAACACAGATACCAAAATTCTCACAAAAATCATGGACAAATGACTAGGAGAAATTGCAACTGACGCGATATCCCCATCACAATATGGATTTGTTCCAAGAAGATCCATAAAGGACAACATCTACACTTAGTTGCAAATGTCTGCCAGTCCAAAACCTATGGAACGCTTGTCTTCTTAGACCAACAAAAGGCATACGACAGGGTGAACTGGACCTATATTAGGGCCTGCCTTCAAAAAACAAACTCCCAAATAGATTCATAAACTGGGTGATGATGTTCACAGATTCTCTGCTATCATGGCTGTGCGGGGAGCAGGTTTTTTAACCAACCTAGTCATCCCACAGAGAGGACTCAAACAAGGAGACCCCTTAAGCCCTCTACTTTACAATTTTAGCTTGGACCCTCTAATCCGGAATACAAATACACTTCTCAAGGGAATTAATGTCAAGGGCCAACCGCCAGTAAAAATGATGGCCTTCTCTGATGATTGTGTGGTGGGAATATCCAATAATCAGGATGCTTGCAGAGTTGAGAAGATAATACAAGATTACTCAGCCATAAGCAACGCATCACTTAACACTGAGAAAACGGAAACCATACTCCTGGGAAAATATCAGGCCCATTGGACGCCATCTACCCTGTGTCAACAAACCAATACAACATCAAGACTCCTCACCAGATATAGGTGGCGAAAATCAGCAATGACCCCGCTGAAACTTCCCTTCACCACCTAGCCAACAGATGGACCTGTCCGTCACTTGGGGGTATGGTTTGAAGCAGGAGGTTACGCCAACTCCATGATGGAAAATCAACTTCTAAACAAAATAACAAAACGCATTGCCACCTTACATGGACATCAAACAGGTTTACCAGGAAGGGTCACAGTAGCCAACTCTATGATTCTGCTAATCATATGGTTCACAGCCCATGCAATTGCTTTCTCACCGTCTTTCTTCAATAAAATTCACGCCCTATTACAAGGATGGCTCTGGTCCAACCACAACCCCCCTGTACGTCTCGAGACCCTATTTGGCTCTAGAAGGAATGGAGGTATGGGGCTTACTAATCACGTAAAGCAAGCGACCCATATACTAGGATCCTGGATAGCTCAGGTGACTAGCCCAGATCTTTCAGATACACATTGGGCCAGAACAGCAAGACATAACTTCAAACAAGCACTCAAAATAAGAAACCCAGATCATCCAAACACATTATTCAAGTATCTGGCATCCCATCCTACAGCTGCAGGACCACACGGCACTCCTGCATATTTCAAACGAATACTCCTAGCCATGAGAAGAGCGACGTGGTGGATCTACATTAGAGGCCAAACCAGTCACCGAGGACGCCCAAAGCTAACTCACAGACAGGAAATCAATGACCAAATAGTCACAGACAATATAATATGCAGAAATCCGAGTACCATAGCCAGGATTGAGTACCTGGACTATATGGATATACCCTACAACCTGGAGACTCAAAGAAGAGTATGGAGATACACACATCACCCTCTAAACCAACCCAGGATAAGAGCACATGTATGGAGGTGCATGAGGAGAGTATACTGCACAGCAGAACGGTCAGGTGCCACTCACACCTCATGTACAATATGTGGTCAGTATGGAAGCCTAGCCCACCGCTTGGAACAATGCCCAACATCAGTGGCTGTATAGAAAGATGCCATGCGCCTATTCCGCCAAGAAAGTGAAAAACCATTCAGCCTAGCAAGTAACATGTTCGCTATAAACATGGACTCTCCCATCCATCCATCCCTCAGGGCGTTAATAGTAGCAATAGCACTATGGACGATCCATACAATAGTACTGGAGTCGTTTACAGGAGCAGCGCCTACAATCCAAGAAGCCATCAATCGTTTCCACTGCCATATGTTGGAACATTTTCAAGCATGGCCGTTTGGACACATGACCCCCTGTAACAGAAGGACAATCAACACATGGTTCCCCATATGGTTCCTAAAGGTTGATCTTTTACTTCACACATGCTGCATCCAAGAATAAGCCAGCATAACCCCCTCCCCTACCGTCCAAAACTTGGTGAACTTGGAGACAACAATAGGGTCCTTGAACCCTCTGGGGTGTCTTTAATTTTCAAATTTCATTAGTTTTCCCACTATATCAGAAGTGCTTGTCCCTTGGTCGACCTTTCCTGAATAAATATAAGATTTAGTTCTTATTAATTATGTATATGATAAGTTTCTATATATCTTCAGCCAAAAGTTATTGTCTGCTTTAAGACATTATAAAATAAGTGTCACAAATAGAAGCCTTGTTATATTAGACATAATTAGTAAACAAGCGCCAGGAAGAGCTTATAACTGTCTGTTATGAATATCAAACTAACAAAGTTTTTTTCAGTATATGAGGGACTCTAAACTAACATATGTATTGAGTTTTAGGTTGCTAACATTTATAAAGAATGTCTATATAGTATTTTTATGCAACTTCAAAAATATGCATTGTAAATTTTATAATTTATATAAAACTTATGATTTTTTTAGTACTATCTGGTTAAAACTTATGATTATTATATGTAAATAATAAGTTACTAGAAGTGTAAATGTATAAAAACTACAGCTTTTATAAAATTGGATCTTAAGTTGAATTTTAGAAATCACTATAGTTTCATAAAAATCTTTTTAGTAGAGATTCTTTATCTAACGATGTGAGAAGATAACCATATTCTAGAAATACTTTATTGTTTATTAACTTCATTGAGGGTTTTAAGCCAAGTATTTATATTTAAACGAGTTATAATTAATATAGTAAAATGAAGGCTGTTAAAGCTAATATTATAACGTTCCAGTCAAATTTATTTATTTATTTAACTGAGATAAGCTGACCAGGAGATGGACATTATCGAACTAAAGACTTAAACTAAGATAATTTAACTAATTGATTCAAAAAAAACGCCCAAATGAGCGATTGAATGAATCACACCAAACCAAACAATTAACTAGGTGGGCAGTGAAAACTGCTTATCCCTCCATGGAGGAAGGGGAGGGGGGATTGAGGGGGCTCATCTTTGGCAGCAGTTATCTCTTCCCAGATTAGGGTGAATTTCTAAGCAGATAGCAAGGGAGTTGTGGAATCGGCGGTCTGTGGTTTGATATTACTGATTATTGGTATTTCTCAGTAATTGCCAACCATAAAATCGGCTGTAACATATTCAGCTAAAGCCTTTCTTGCTTTAATGAGGGCATCTGGTAATTTAACAAACGTTGCAATGTTGGTTCAGGTGATCTTAGCTTTTGGATTTTGTGCTACAGTAGCCATGTTCTGGATAGCTTTGGTTGCGTTTTTGTGAAGTTGTTTTACATTAATCTTACTTTTTGGAGTAAGATTTTCAAGGATAACAGGAGGTGGAATTCCTCCTGCAAGCGCTGCCACTGATTTAGTGGCAGCTTTGTAGAGGAGACGGCAATCTGGTATGGCAGCTGCTTCTACTGAAAGCTAGTGGTAACTGTAGAATGGTTGAGCATTTGGCTTTGGGCATATAAATGAGGGGGGATTTCTGCATCCCATTTTTCATTGGAGAACTGGTCAACTTGCAGCAATGGTTCTTTGATGATATTACCTGATTCATCAATTTCAAAAAAAATTCCATGAGTTCAGGCAAAATTGAATCAAGGAATTGGTGTATGGTTGAGGATTGGTTGATTTATCAGATGTTGCATGGGATCAGACTAGGGTCCAATCCTGCGCTTGATTGGAAGATTCATTTGTGGCACTGGGCACAGTGGACGCTGATTGGTGGCTGCAGATGCAGCTGCAGCAGCAGGATTTGGGGGAAGGGGAGGTAGGATTTTACCCCATGCCAGAATTGGCATGGGGTGGGCAGCAGATTGGTGCCCATTGGACAAACTATTACCACCATTGGAAGCTGCTAGATATGGGCACTTTCATTTCAAGTGGTCTAATTCAAAACAGGATGGACAAATCGTCTGTCCGCCCTTGACGCAGGCCCAGAACGGATGGTCAGGGGCAGGTGGGATAGCAGCGTGATGGGGAATTGATGGGGCAATTTTTTCGTTTCAGGGCTGACTGTGGCATATGCCCAAGGCCCAGCGAGGAGTGTGGCCCCATTGGGGACCACTATTTGAGGCATTGGCTCTGCGCCATAAACAGCCAATCCCTCCATGATTTTTTGGCAGAGGAATTCCAGGGAAATATGGGAGGGCAACCTGGCAAATTTAACCACAAGAATGGCATCATCTAGGAGCCATTTGAAAATGGTAGGTATAGGAATATTTTTGAAAATGATTGGCATCTTTGCTGCTGCCAATGCCTGGGCCTCAGACCAAAAGCTCAGATCAAAATATCCCTTGAAAGGACAAAAATCAGTATATCTGGAAGGTTTAAAAACTGCATGGCCATCTTGATGATGGCTGCACTCATGTATGGTAAATGATTCCCATACTTGACATGGAGGCCAAATGCAGGTTGCTCCAAGGGAGCACCAAAGGACTCCAGAGCACCGCCTTTAAGGTCACGAGATGGTGGGCTAAGTCCTGAGGTGGTACATAACGCCCAACGGTATTGGGAGGGCTAGCAGAGCCAGCCAAAGCGCTTCAGTGGCAGCCAAAGAATGACAGAAGGCGGCGCACCACCACCCTACACCAGGGCAGCAGGCTTCAATCATAACAACAATTTTTGTTGGGCTCAATTCAAGTTGCAGTTTTTGTAAAAATTTAAAACTCAAAATGTTGGCTTTGGTTCAATTATCAAAGTGAAAGAAAGATCCCATCAATGATAGTCTCATACATCAAGTATGCATAAGCTTGAGACTTAGAAGCATAAATCAATATGAAATTTATTGGTAAGAATGTATCTCAAAATAACTAAACCCTATTTCAAAAATTATGTGCAGTGACACAACTTTATGTAACCCAATATTTTGTAATTTTAACACCATTGACATAATTCCTTTAGCCTCTCGTGCACCTTAGAGTATCAACCTGGGTTTGCTTGGCCTTAACTTAGCATTGATAAAGGTATACCTGAGATCAAGGAGGGCAGACAACGTAACACCTTTGGCTTTTCTTACTTTCACTTATGGTCCATAAATTTAAACCAGAAATCATGTCATGAGAGATGTTAGTTTTCTATAGCATATAAATAAATCACTGAAATTTAGTACTATGGAAGCCCAACCAAGAGGCGGGCTTCCACAATTATTTTCAGGTTGTGCCAAAAAAAATATAATAAAAATAATCATAACATGGCGCCTCAGCAATTAGCTTAAGTAGTTATAAAGGATGAGGAAGGGGGTTGGTGGATTTCTGTCCAGCATGGTCCTAAGGGCACACTGTAGAGCAGACAGAATGGGAGTGGGGAAAAGCGGCATGGGGCAGAAGGTGTAAAAAATTATATTATCTTCAAGGAGGCCTACTGTCATGGAGTGTTCTGAGTGTAAAGATAAGTCTAGCCTGGTACTCCAAATGAGTTACCACCCAAAACACAAACTAGAATGCCGCAGTCACAGCTATCAAAATTGACGTGTTGAAGATGGGAAGGCTGTCCAGGAAGACCATCCATGGGGTGCTCAGACCGGGGATCATCACACTTTTTATTTTAATAAGATAATTATTACCATAATTTTAAGATTTTTTGTAAATTTTTTATCTGAACTTAAGTAGCGGAAAATTAAGAAAATGGAGTGACGGTGGTACCTGTCAGGGACCACTGCCTAAAAACTCACTGGGAAAAACTGCAACTCTTATGCAACTGCCATCAGAAATAAACTTGTATTGATCTGGCTGGGTAGGCCCACCAGGCCTGTTTTGCAACTGAGTTGGATCCATCCTGATTAGCTGAATTCATTTTAAGCTTGTTGCTTGAATCTAATTTTTCATTACATATATGAATTTTGCATAGTCAGCAACGTTTTAGGCTGCTGTCAGGTATCGCCCAGGGCCAGGCCACATAAGGCCAAGCCCAGTTGGTGGGGAAGGGGTTGACCATCACCATATCTGTCAGGGACGGGTGTGGTTTTGATGCAATTGTGGGATATTGGTGGGTTTGGGGTGATTTGGTCAATTTCCTCTCTGGAGCTTGTTGCTCTATGTGTGCAAACCAGCCTCTATAATAAACCTTGGCTCCATCTCCTTAGTTAAACCTCAGGCCTTCGCCACCTCCTGGAAAACCCTCCAAATATTTTCCACCAGTTCAGAGGAAGATAAAGCAGGGAGTGGGCTCAACCTTCAGGGGGTACGCCGGACCCACCTCTCTTATCCACCTCATGGGCTAAATCACCCCTGGGAGATGAGAGGTACTGTTGCCAGATTCCACCCCTTTTTAGAGTAGAATAAGGATTGATCTCAGTCCAGGCTGAGGGGCTCTTTCCAAAATCTTAAAATTATGGTATGAATTGCCTCAACATACTGAGAAAGCTGAAATTTGTCATTTTTGATGAGTTCCAGAATACAAAACTTTCTTTAACCGCTAGATTTTTAATTTTTGAATAATATAATCACCCAGAAATTTAGCTTAACGAATCTAATGAACAATGGTGGTAAAATCCACTGAATGCACCTCTGATGCTTCAGAAGTCACTCAAACAAACCCCAAATCACAAAACCCTCAGTTGCCAACTTGTGCGTCAACCCGTACAACCTGCTCCCAAACTGCAGCTGCAAAAGCAGATGCAGACCAGTTTTTATTAAACCACTGTGGGATCACATTTGATACCACCACTTTACA